>CAXHKB010000059.1:0-72008 GCA_964017025.1 Stenichneumon culpator
AATATCGAGTGCCGCTCTTCGAGGACATATAATTGACTGCCACTCTGAATTAGCGTGTGCCAAATGGCCGATAGGAGCCCTGATATTCAAGATTTTTTTTCCTCCGATTCGCGATTCGATCGAGAGCCGTCTTTCGAGGGCTGTTGCAAAAAAATGGGTCCTACGAAAATTCTTAAAATCGCTCCAAGTATCCGTCATTGTGTCACGAACAAGTACCCTGAACCGTTTTTCTTAACTCCGTCAATAGCTGATGGAAAATAGCATCGGGTGGAGACACTCGGATGGGCCTATGGGGCTTTGAAGGGGCGGGTATCCAACACTAAGGCGCGTTAATATCGAGTGCCGCTCTTCGAGGACATATAATTGACTGCCACTCTGAATTAGCGTGTGCCAAATGGCCGATAGGAGCCCTGATATTCAAGATTTTTTTTCCTCCGATTCGCGATTCGATCGAGAGCCGTCTTTCGAGGGCTGTTGCAAAAAAATGGGTCCTACGAAAATTCTTAAAATCGCTCCAAGTATCCGTCATTGTGTCACGAACAAGTACCCTGAACCGTTTTTCTTAACTCCGTCAATAGCTGATGGAAAATAGCATCGGGTGGAGACACTCGGATGGGCCTATGGGGCTTTGAAGGGGCGGGTATCCAAAATAAGGCCCAATATCGAGTGCCGCTCTTCGAGGACATATAATTGACTGCCACTCTGAATTAGCGTGTGCCAAATGGCCGATAGGAGCCCTGATATTCAAGATTTTTTTTCCTCCGATTCGCGATTCGATCGAGAGCCGTCTTTCGAGGGCTGTTGCAAAAAAATGGGTCCTACGAAAATTCTTAAAATCGCTCCAAGTATCCGTCATTGTGTCACGAACAAGTACCCTGAACCGTTTTTCTTAACTCCGTCAATAGCTGATGGAAAATAGCATCGGGTGGAGACACTCGGATGGGCCTATGGGGCTTTGAAGGGGCGGGTATCCAAAATAAGGCCCAATATCGAGTGCCGCTCTTCGAGGACATATAATTGACTGCCACTCTGAATTAGCGTGTGCCAAATGGCCGATAGGAGCCCTGATATTCAAGATTTTTTTTCCTCCGATTCGCGATTCGATCGAGAGCCGTCTTTCGAGGGCTGTTGCAAAAAAATGGGTCCTACGAAAATTCTTAAAATCGCTCCAAGTATCCGTCATTGTGTCACGAACAAGTACCCTGAACCGTTTTTCTTAACTCCGTCAATAGCTGATGGAAAATAGCATCGGGTGGAGACACTCGGATGGGCCTATGGGGCTTTGAAGGGGCGGGTATCCAAAATAAGGCCCAATATCGAGTGCCGCTCTTCGAGGACATATAATTGACTGCCACTCTGAATTAGCGTGTGCCAAATGGCCGATAGGAGCCCTGATATTCAAGATTTTTTTTCCTCCGATTCGCGATTCGATCGAGAGCCGTCTTTCGAGGGCTGTTGCAAAAAAATGGGTCCTACGAAAATTCTTAAAATCGCTCCAAGTATCCGTCATTGTGTCACGAACAAGTACCCTGAACCGTTTTTCTTAACTCCGTCAATAGCTGATGGAAAATAGCATCGGGTGGAGACACTCGGATGGGCCTATGGGGCTTTGAAGGGGCGGGTATCCAAAATAAGGCCCAATATCGAGTGCCGCTCTTCGAGGACATATAATTGACTGCCACTCTGAATTAGCGTGTGCCAAATGGCCGATAGGAGCCCTGATATTCAAGATTTTTTTTCCTCCGATTCGCGATTCGATCGAGAGCCGTCTTTCGAGGGCTGTTGCAAAAAAATGGGTCCTACGAAAATTCTTAAAATCGCTCCAAGTATCCGTCATTGTGTCACGAACAAGTACCCTGAACCGTTTTTCTTAACTCCGTCAATAGCTGATGGAAAATAGCATCGGGTGGAGACACTCGGATGGGCCTATGGGGCTTTGAAGGGGCGGGTATCCAAAATAAGGCCCAATATCGAGTGCCGCTCTTCGAGGACATATAATTGACTGCCACTCTGAATTAGCGTGTGCCAAATGGCCGATAGGAGCCCTGATATTCAAGATTTTTTTTCCTCCGATTCGCGATTCGATCGAGAGCCGTCTTTCGAGGGCTGTTGCAAAAAAATGGGTCCTACGAAAATTCTTAAAATCGCTCCAAGTATCCGTCATTGTGTCACGAACAAGTACCCTGAACCGTTTTTCTTAACTCCGTCAATAGCTGATGGAAAATAGCATCGGGTGGAGACACTCGGATGGGCCTATGGGGCTTTGAAGGGGCGGGTATCCAAAATAAGGCCCAATATCGAGTGCCGCTCTTCGAGGACATATAATTGACTGCCACTCTGAATTAGCGTGTGCCAAATGGCCGATAGGAGCCCTGATATTCAAGATTTTTTTTCCTCCGATTCGCGATTCGATCGAGAGCCGTCTTTCGAGGGCTGTTGCAAAAAAATGGGTCCTACGAAAATTCTTAAAATCGCTCCAAGTATCCGTCATTGTGTCACGAACAAGTACCCTGAACCGTTTTTCTTAACTCCGTCAATAGCTGATGGAAAATAGCATCGGGTGGAGACACTCGGATGGGCCTATGGGGCTTTGAAGGGGCGGGTATCCAAAATAAGGCCCAATATCGAGTGCCGCTCTTCGAGGACATATAATTGACTGCCACTCTGAATTAGCGTGTGCCAAATGGCCGATAGGAGCCCTGATATTCAAGATTTTTTTTCCTCCGATTCGCGATTCGATCGAGAGCCGTCTTTCGAGGGCTGTTGCAAAAAAATGGGTCCTACGAAAATTCTTAAAATCGCTCCAAGTATCCGTCATTGTGTCACGAACAAGTACCCTGAACCGTTTTTCTTAACTCCGTCAATAGCTGATGGAAAATAGCATCGGGTGGAGACACTCGGATGGGCCTATGGGGCTTTGAAGGGGCGGGTATCCAAAATAAGGCCCAATATCGAGTGCCGCTCTTCGAGGACATATAATTGACTGCCACTCTGAATTAGCGTGTGCCAAATGGCCGATAGGAGCCCTGATATTCAAGATTTTTTTTCCTCCGATTCGCGATTCGATCGAGAGCCGTCTTTCGAGGGCTGTTGCAAAAAAATGGGTCCTACGAAAATTCTTAAAATCGCTCCAAGTATCCGTCATTGTGTCACGAACAAGTACCCTGAACCGTTTTTCTTAACTCCGTCAATAGCTGATGGAAAATAGCATCGGGTGGAGACACTCGGATGGGCCTATGGGGCTTTGAAGGGGCGGGTATCCAAAATAAGGCCCAATATCGAGTGCCGCTCTTCGAGGACATATAATTGACTGCCACTCTGAATTAGCGTGTGCCAAATGGCCGATAGGAGCCCTGATATTCAAGATTTTTTTTCCTCCGATTCGCGATTCGATCGAGAGCCGTCTTTCGAGGGCTGTTGCAAAAAAATGGGTCCTACGAAAATTCTTAAAATCGCTCCAAGTATCCGTCATTGTGTCACGAACAAGTACCCTGAACCGTTTTTCTTAACTCCGTCAATAGCTGATGGAAAATAGCATCGGGTGGAGACACTCGGATGGGCCTATGGGGCTTTGAAGGGGCGGGTATCCAAAATAAGGCCCAATATCGAGTGCCGCTCTTCGAGGACATATAATTGACTGCCACTCTGAATTAGCGTGTGCCAAATGGCCGATAGGAGCCCCGATATTCAAGATTTTTTTTCCCTCGAATCGCGATTCGATCGAGAGCCGTCTTTCGAGGGCTGTTGCAAAAAAATGGGTCCTACGAAAATTCTTAAAATCGCTCCAAGTATCCGTCATTGTGTCACGAACAAGTACCCTGAACCGTTTTTCTTAACTCCGTCAATAGCTGATGGAAAATAGCATCGGGTGGAGACACTCGGATGGGCCTATGGGGCTTTGAAGGGGCGGGTATCCAAAATAAGGCCCAATATCGAGTGCCGCTCTTCGAGGACATATAATTGACTGCCACTCTGAATTAGCGTGTGCCAAATGGCCGATAGGAGCCCTGATATTCAAGATTTTTTTTCCTCCGATTCGCGATTCGATCGAGAGCCGTCTTTCGAGGGCTGTTGCAAAAAAATGGGTCCTACGAAAATTCTTAAAATCGCTCCAAGTATCCGTCATTGTGTCACGAACAAGTACCCTGAACCGTTTTTCTTAACTCCGTCAATAGCTGATGGAAAATAGCATCGGGTGGAGACACTCGGATGGGCCTATGGGGCTTTGAAGGGGCGGGTATCCAAAATAAGGCCCAATATCGAGTGCCGCTCTTCGAGGACATATAATTGACTGCCACTCTGAATTAGCGTGTGCCAAATGGCCGATAGGAGCCCTGATATTCAAGATTTTTTTTCCTCCGATTCGCGATTCGATCGAGAGCCGTCTTTCGAGGGCTGTTGCAAAAAAATGGGTCCTACGAAAATTCTTAAAATCGCTCCAAGTATCCGTCATTGTGTCACGAACAAGTACCCTGAACCGTTTTTCTTAACTCCGTCAATAGCTGATGGAAAATAGCATCGGGTGGAGACACTCGGATGGGCCTATGGGGCTTTGAAGGGGCGGGTATCCAAAATAAGGCCCAATATCGAGTGCCGCTCTTCGAGGACATATAATTGACTGCCACTCTGAATTAGCGTGTGCCAAATGGCCGATAGGAGCCCCGATATTCAAGATTTTTTTTCCTCGAATCGCGATTCGATCGAGAGCCGTCTTTCGAGGGCTGTTGCAAAAAAATGGGTCCTACGAAAATTCTTAAAATCGCTCCAAGTATCCGTCATTGTGTCACGAACAAGTACCCTGATCCGTTTTTCTTAACTCCGTCAATAGCTGATGGAAAATAGCATCGGGTGGAGACACTCGGATGGGCCTATGGGGCTTTGAAGGGGCGGGTATCCAAAATAAGGCCCAATATCGAGTGCCGCTCTTCGAGGACATATAATTGACTGCCACTCTGAATTAGCGTGTGCCAAATGGCCGATAGGAGCCCTGATATTCAAGATTTTTTTTCCTCCGATTCGCGATTCGATCGAGAGCCGTCTTTCGAGGGCTGTTGCAAAAAAATGGGTCCTACGAAAATTCTTAAAATCGCTCCAAGTATCCGTCATTGTGTCACGAACAAGTACCCTGAACCGTTTTTCTTAACTCCGTCAATAGCTGATGGAAAATAGCATCGGGTGGAGACACTCGGATGGGCCTATGGGGCTTTGAAGGGGCGGGTATCCAAAATAAGGCCCAATATCGAGTGCCGCTCTTCGAGGACATATAATTGACTGCCACTCTGAATTAGCGTGTGCCAAATGGCCGATAGGAGCCCTGATATTCAAGATTTTTTTTCCTCCGATTCGCGATTCGATCGAGAGCCGTCTTTCGAGGGCTGTTGCAAAAAAATGGGTCCTACGAAAATTCTTAAAATCGCTCCAAGTATCCGTCATTGTGTCACGAACAAGTACCCTGAACCGTTTTTCTTAACTCCGTCAATAGCTGATGGAAAATAGCATCGGGTGGAGACACTCGGATGGGCCTATGGGGCTTTGAAGGGGCGGGTATCCAAAATAAGGCCCAATATCGAGTGCCGCTCTTCGAGGACATATAATTGACTGCCACTCTGAATTAGCGTGTGCCAAATGGCCGATAGGAGCCCTGATATTCAAGATTTTTTTTCCTCCGATTCGCGATTCGATCGAGAGCCGTCTTTCGAGGGCTGTTGCAAAAAAATGGGTCCTACGAAAATTCTTAAAATCGCTCCAAGTATCCGTCATTGTGTCACGAACAAGTACCCTGAACCGTTTTTCTTAACTCCGTCAATAGCTGATGGAAAATAGCATCGGGTGGAGACACTCGGATGGGCCTATGGGGCTTTGAAGGGGCGGGTATCCAAAATAAGGCCCAATATCGAGTGCCGCTCTTCGAGGACATATAATTGACTGCCACTCTGAATTAGCGTGTGCCAAATGGCCGATAGGAGCCCTGATATTCAAGATTTTTTTTCCTCCGATTCGCGATTCGATCGAGAGCCGTCTTTCGAGGGCTGTTGCAAAAAAATGGGTCCTACGAAAATTCTTAAAATCGCTCCAAGTATCCGTCATTGTGTCACGAACAAGTACCCTGAACCGTTTTTCTTAACTCCGTCAATAGCTGATGGAAAATAGCATCGGGTGGAGACACTCGGATGGGCCTATGGGGCTTTGAAGGGGCGGGTATCCAAAATAAGGCCCAATATCGAGTGCCGCTCTTCGAGGACATATAATTGACTGCCACTCTGAATTAGCGTGTGCCAAATGGCCGATAGGAGCCCTGATATTCAAGATTTTTTTTCCTCCGATTCGCGATTCGATCGAAAGCCGTCTTTCGAGGGCTGTTGCAAAATATGGGTCCTACGAAAATTCTTAAAATCGCTCCAAGTATCCGTCATTGTGTCACGAACAAGTACCCTGAACCGTTTTTCTTAACTCCGTCAATAGCTGATGGAAAATAGCATCGGGTGGAGACACTCGGATGGGCCTATGGGGCTTTGAAGGGGCGGGTATCCAAAATAAGGCCCAATATCGAGTGCCGCTCTTCGAGGACATATAATTGACTGCCACTCTGAATTAGCGTGTGCCAAATGGCCGATAGGAGCCCTGATATTCAAGATTTTTTTTCCCTCCGAATCGCGATTCGATCGAGAGCCGTCTTTCGAGGGCTGTTGCAAAAAAATGGGTCCTACGAAAATTCTTAAAATCGCTCCAAGTATCCGTCATTGTGTCACGAACAAGTACCCTGAACCGTTTTTCTTAACTCCGTCAATAGCTGATGGAAAATAGCATCGGGTGGAGACACTCGGATGGGCCTATGGGGCTTTGAAGGGGCGGGTATCCAAAATAAGGCCCAATATCGAGTGCCGCTCTTCGAGGACATATAATTGACTGCCACTCTGAATTAGCGTGTGCCAAATGGCCGATAGGAGCCCTGATATTCAAGATTTTTTTTCCTCCGATTCGCGATTCGATCGAGAGCCGTCTTTCGAGGGCTGTTGCAAAAAAATGGGTCCTACGAAAATTCTTAAAATCGCTCCAAGTATCCGTCATTGTGTCACGAACAAGTACCCTGAACCGTTTTTCTTAACTCCGTCAATAGCTGATGGAAAATAGCATCGGGTGGAGACACTCGGATGGGCCTATGGGGCTTTGAAGGGGCGGGTATCCAAAATAAGGCCCAATATCGAGTGCCGCTCTTCGAGGACATATAATTGACTGCCACTCTGAATTAGCGTGTGCCAAATGGCCGATAGAGCCCTGATATTCAAGATTTTTTTTCCTCCGATTCGCGATTCGATCGAGAGCCGTCTTTCGAGGGCTGTTGCAAAAAAATGGGTCCTACGAAAATTCTTAAAATCGCTCCAAGTATCCGTCATTGTGTCACGAACAAGTACCCTGAACCGTTTTTCTTAACTCCGTCAATAGCTGATGGAAAATAGCATCGGGTGGAGACACTCGGATGGGCCTATGGGGCTTTGAAGGGGCGGGTATCCAAAATAAGGCCCAATATCGAGTGCCGCTCTTCGAGGACATATAATTGACTGCCACTCTGAATTAGCGTGTGCCAAATGGCCGATAGGAGCCCTGATATTCAAGATTTTTTTTCCTCCGATTCGCGATTCGATCGAGAGCCGTCTTTCGAGGGCTGTTGCAAAAAAATGGGTCCTACGAAAATTCTTAAAATCGCTCCAAGTATTCGTCATTGTGTCACGAACAAGTACCCTGAACCGTTTTTCTTAACTCCGTCAATAGCTGATGGAAAATAGCATCGGGTGGAGACACTCGGATGGGCCTATGGGGCTTTGAAGGGGCGGGTATCCAAAATAAGGCCCAATATCGAGTGCCGCTCTTCGAGGACATATAATTGACTGCCACTCTGAATTAGCGTGTGCCAAATGGCCGATAGGAGCCCTGATATTCAAGATTTTTTTTCCTCCGATTCGCGATTCGATCGAGAGCCGTCTTTCGAGGGCTGTTGCAAAAAAATGGGTCCTACGAAAATTCTTAAAATCGCTCCAAGTATCCGTCATTGTGTCACGAACAAGTACCCTGAACCGTTTTTCTTAACTCCGTCAATAGCTGATGGAAAATAGCATCGGGTGGAGACACTCGGATGGGCCTATGGGGCTTTGAAGGGGCGGGTATCCAAAATAAGGCCCAATATCGAGTGCCGCTCTTCGAGGACATATAATTGACTGCCACTCTGAATTAGCGTGTGCCAAATGGCCGATAGGAGCCCTGATATTCAAGATTTTTTTTCCTCCGATTCGCGATTCGATCGAGAGCCGTCTTTCGAGGGCTGTTGCAAAAAAATGGGTCCTACGAAAATTCTTAAAATCGCTCCAAGTATCCGTCATTGTGTCACGAACAAGTACCCTGAACCGTTTTTCTTAACTCCGTCAATAGCTGATGGAAAATAGCATCGGGTGGAGACACTCGGATGGGCCTATGGGGCTTTGAAGGGGCGGGTATCCAAAATAAGGCCCAATATCGAGTGCCGCTCTTCGAGGACATATAATTGACTGCCACTCTGAATTAGCGTGTGCCAAATGGCCGATAGGAGCCCCGATATTCAAGATTTTTTTTCCCTCGAATCGCGATTCGATCGAGAGCCGTCTTTCGAGGGCTGTTGCAAAAAAATGGGTCCTACGAAAATTCTTAAAATCGCTCCAAGTATCCGTCATTGTGTCACGAACAAGTACCCTGAACCGTTTTTCTTAACTCCGTCAATAGCTGATGGAAAATAGCATCGGGTGGAGACACTCGGATGGGCCTATGGGGCTTTGAAGGGGCGGGTATCCAAAATAAGGCCCAATATCGAGTGCCGCTCTTCGAGGACATATAATTGACTGCCACTCTGAATTAGCGTGTGCCAAATGGCCGATAGGAGCCCTGATATTCAAGATTTTTTTTCCTCCGATTCGCGATTCGATCGAGAGCCGTCTTTCGAGGGCTGTTGCAAAAAAATGGGTCCTACGAAAATTCTTAAAATCGCTCCAAGTATCCGTCATTGTGTCACGAACAAGTACCCTGAACCGTTTTTCTTAACTCCGTCAATAGCTGATGGAAAATAGCATCGGGTGGAGACACTCGGATGGGCCTATGGGGCTTTGAAGGGGCGGGTATCCAAAATAAGGCCCAATATCGAGTGCCGCTCTTCGAGGACATATAATTGACTGCCACTCTGAATTAGCGTGTGCCAAATGGCCGATAGGAGCCCTGATATTCAAGATTTTTTTTCCTCCGATTCGCGATTCGATCGAGAGCCGTCTTTCGAGGGCTGTTGCAAAAAAATGGGTCCTACGAAAATTCTTAAAATCGCTCCAAGTATCCGTCATTGTGTCACGAACAAGTACCCTGAACCGTTTTTCTTAACTCCGTCAATAGCTGATGGAAAATAGCATCGGGTGGAGACACTCGGATGGGCCTATGGGGCTTTGAAGGGGCGGGTATCCAAAATAAGGCCCAATATCGAGTGCCGCTCTTCGAGGACATATAATTGACTGCCACTCTGAATTAGCGTGTGCCAAATGGCCGATAGGAGCCCTGATATTCAAGATTTTTTTTCCTCCGATTCGCGATTCGATCGAGAGCCGTCTTTCGAGGGCTGTTGCAAAAAAATGGGTCCTACGAAAATTCTTAAAATCGCTCCAAGTATCCGTCATTGTGTCACGAACAAGTACCCTGAACCGTTTTTCTTAACTCCGTCAATAGCTGATGGAAAATAGCATCGGGTGGAGACACTCGGATGGGCCTATGGGGCTTTGAAGGGGCGGGTATCCAAAATAAGGCCCAATATCGAGTGCCGCTCTTCGAGGACATATAATTGACTGCCACTCTGAATTAGCGTGTGCCAAATGGCCGATAGGAGCCCCGATATTCAAGATTTTTTTTCCCTCGAATCGCGATTCGATCGAGAGCCGTCTTTCGAGGGCTGTTGCAAAAAAATGGGTCCTACGAAAATTCTTAAAATCGCTCCAAGTATCCGTCATTGTGTCACGAACAAGTACCCTGAACCGTTTTTCTTAACTCCGTCAATAGCTGATGGAAAATAGCATCGGGTGGAGACACTCGGATGGGCCTATGGGGCTTTGAAGGGGCGGGTATCCAAAATAAGGCCCAATATCGAGTGCCGCTCTTCGAGGACATATAATTGACTGCCACTCTGAATTAGCGTGTGCCAAATGGCCGATAGGAGCCCTGATATTCAAGATTTTTTTTCCTCCGATTCGCGATTCGATCGAGAGCCATCTTTCGAGGGCTGTTGCAAAAAAATGGGTCCTACGAAAATTCTTAAAATCGCTCCAAGTATCCGTCATTGTGTCACGAACAAGTACCCTGAACCGTTTTTCTTAACTCCGTCAATAGCTGATGGAAAATAGCATCGGGTGGAGACACTCGGATGGGCCTATGGGGCTTTGAAGGGGCGGGTATCCAAAATAAGGCCCAATATCGAGTGCCGCTCTTCGAGGACATATAATTGACTGCCACTCTGAATTAGCGTGTGCCAAATGGCCGATAGGAGCCCTGATATTCAAGATTTTTTTTCCTCCGATTCGCGATTCGATCGAGAGCCGTCTTTCGAGGGCTGTTGCAAAAAAATGGGTCCTACGAAAATTCTTAAAATCGCTCCAAGTATCCGTCATTGTGTCACGAACAAGTACCCTGAACCGTTTTTCTTAACTCCGTCAATAGCTGATGGAAAATAGCATCGGGTGGAGACACTCGGATGGGCCTATGGGGCTTTGAAGGGGCGGGTATCCAAAATAAGGCCCAATATCGAGTGCCGCTCTTCGAGGACATATAATTGACTGCCACTCTGAATTAGCGTGTGCCAAATGGCCGATAGGAGCCCTGATATTCAAGATTTTTTTTCCTCCGATTCGCGATTCGATCGAGAGCCGTCTTTCGAGGGCTGTTGCAAAAAAATGGGTCCTACGAAAATTCTTAAAATCGCTCCAAGTATCCGTCATTGTGTCACGAACAAGTACCCTGAACCGTTTTTCTTAACTCCGTCAATAGCTGATGGAAAATAGCATCGGGTGGAGACACTCGGATGGGCCTATGGGGCTTTGAAGGGGCGGGTATCCAAAATAAGGCCCAATATCGAGTGCCGCTCTTCGAGGACATATAATTGACTGCCACTCTGAATTAGCGTGTGCCAAATGGCCGATAGGAGCCCTGATATTCAAGATTTTTTTTCCTCCGATTCGCGATTCGATCGAGAGCCGTCTTTCGAGGGCTGTTGCAAAAAAATGGGTCCTACGAAAATTCTTAAAATCGCTCCAAGTATCCGTCATTGTGTCACGAACAAGTACCCTGAACCGTTTTTCTTAACTCCGTCAATAGCTGATGGAAAATAGCATCGGGTGGAGACACTCGGATGGGCCTATGGGGCTTTGAAGGGGCGGGTATCCAAAATAAGGCCCAATATCGAGTGCCGCTCTTCGAGGACATATAATTGACTGCCACTCTGAATTAGCGTGTGCCAAATGGCCGATAGGAGCCCTGATATTCAAGATTTTTTTTCCTCCGATTCGCGATTCGATCGAGAGCCGTATTTCGAGGGCTGTTGCAAAAAAATGGGTCCTACGAAAATTCTTAAAATCGCTCCAAGTATCCGTCATTGTGTCACGAACAAGTACCCTGAACCGTTTTTCTTAACTCCGTCAATAGCTGATGGAAAATAGCATCGGGTGGAGACACTCGGATGGGCCTATGGGGCTTTGAAGGGGCGGGTATCCAAAATAAGGCCCAATATCGAGTGCCGCTCTTCGAGGACATATAATTGACTGCCACTCTGAATTAGCGTGTGCCAAATGGCCGATAGGAGCCCTGATATTCAAGATTTTTTTTCCTCCGATTCGCGATTCGATCGAGAGCCGTCTTTCGAGGGCTGTTGCAAAAAAATGGGTCCTACGAAAATTCTTAAAATCGCTCCAAGTATCCGTCATTGTGTCACGAACAAGTACCCTGAACCGTTTTTCTTAACTCCGTCAATAGCTGATGGAAAATAGCATCGGGTGGAGACACTCGGATGGGCCTATGGGGCTTTGAAGGGGCGGGTATCCAAAATAAGGCCCAATATCGAGTGCCGCTCTTCGAGGACATATAATTGACTGCCACTCTGAATTAGCGTGTGCCAAATGGCCGATAGGAGCCCTGATATTCAAGATTTTTTTTCCTCCGATTCGCGATTCGATCGAGAGCCGTCTTTCGAGGGCTGTTGCAAAAAAATGGGTCCTACGAAAATTCTTAAAATCGCTCCAAGTATCCGTCATTGTGTCACGAACAAGTACCCTGAACCGTTTTTCTTAACTCCGTCAATAGCTGATGGAAAATAGCATCGGGTGGAGACACTCGGATGGGCCTATGGGGCTTTGAAGGGGCGGGTATCCAAAATAAGGCCCAATATCGAGTGCCGCTCTTCGAGGACATATAATTGACTGCCACTCTGAATTAGCGTGTGCCAAATGGCCGATAGGAGCCCCGATATTCAAGATTTTTTTTCCCTCGAATCGCGATTCGATCGAGAGCCGTCTTTCGAGGGCTGTTGCAAAAAAATGGGTCCTACGAAAATTCTTAAAATCGCTCCAAGTATCCGTCATTGTGTCACGAACAAGTACCCTGAACCGTTTTTCTTAACTCCGTCAATAGCTGATGGAAAATAGCATCGGGTGGAGACACTCGGATGGGCCTATGGGGCTTTGAAGGGGCGGGTATCCAAAATAAGGCCCAATATCGAGTGCCGCTCTTCGAGGACATATAATTGACTGCCACTCTGAATTAGCGTGTGCCAAATGGCCGATAGGAGCCCTGATATTCAAGATTTTTTTTCCTCCGATTCGCGATTCGATCGAGAGCCGTCTTTCGAGGGCTGTTGCAAAAAAATGGGTCCTACGAAAATTCTTAAAATCGCTCCAAGTATCCGTCATTGTGTCACGAACAAGTACCCTGAACCGTTTTTCTTAACTCCGTCAATAGCTGATGGAAAATAGCATCGGGTGGAGACACTCGGATGGGCCTATGGGGCTTTGAAGGGGCGGGTATCCAAAATAAGGCCCAATATCGAGTGCCGCTCTTCGAGGACATATAATTGACTGCCACTCTGAATTAGCGTGTGCCAAATGGCCGATAGGAGCCCTGATATTCAAGATTTTTTTTCCTCCGATTCGCGATTCGATCGAGAGCCGTCTTTCGAGGGCTGTTGCAAAAAAATGGGTCCTACGAAAATTCTTAAAATCGCTCCAAGTATCCGTCATTGTGTCACGAACAAGTACCCTGAACCGTTTTTCTTAACTCCGTCAATAGCTGATGGAAAATAGCATCGGGTGGAGACACTCGGATGGGCCTATGGGGCTTTGAAGGGGCGGGTATCCAAAATAAGGCCCAATATCGAGTGCCGCTCTTCGAGGACATATAATTGACTGCCACTCTGAATTAGCGTGTGCCAAATGGCCGATAGGAGCCCCGATATTCAAGATTTTTTTTCCCTCGAATCGCGATTCGATCGAGAGCCGTCTTTCGAGGGCTGTTGCAAAAAAATGGGTCCTACGAAAATTCTTAAAATCGCTCCAAGTATCCGTCATTGTGTCACGAACAAGTACCCTGATCCGTTTTTCTTAACTCCGTCAATAGCTGATGGAAAATAGCATCGGGTGGAGACACTCGGATGGGCCTATGGGGCTTTGAAGGGGCGGGTATCCAAAATAAGGCCCAATATCGAGTGCCGCTCTTCGAGGACATATAATTGACTGCCACTCTGAATTAGCGTGTGCCAAATGGCCGATAGGAGCCCTGATATTCAAGATTTTTTTTCCTCCGATTCGCGATTCGATCGAGAGCCGTCTTTCGAGGGCTGTTGCAAAAAAATGGGTCCTACGAAAATTCTTAAAATCGCTCCAAGTATCCGTCATTGTGTCACGAACAAGTACCCTGAACCGTTTTTCTTAACTCCGTCAATAGCTGATGGAAAATAGCATCGGGTGGAGACACTCGGATGGGCCTATGGGGCTTTGAAGGGGCGGGTATCCAAAATAAGGCCCAATATCGAGTGCCGCTCTTCGAGGACATATAATTGACTGCCACTCTGAATTAGCGTGTGCCAAATGGCCGATAGGAGCCCTGATATTCAAGATTTTTTTTCCTCCGATTCGCGATTCGATCGAGAGCCGTCTTTCGAGGGCTGTTGCAAAAAAATGGGTCCTACGAAAATTCTTAAAATCGCTCCAAGTATCCGTCATTGTGTCACGAACAAGTACCCTGAACCGTTTTTCTTAACTCCGTCAATAGCTGATGGAAAATAGCATCGGGTGGAGACACTCGGATGGGCCTATGGGGCTTTGAAGGGGCGGGTATCCAAAATAAGGCCCAATATCGAGTGCCGCTCTTCGAGGACATATAATTGACTGCCACTCTGAATTAGCGTGTGCCAAATGGCCGATAGGAGCCCTGATATTCAAGATTTTTTTTCCTCCGATTCGCGATTCGATCGAGAGCCGTCTTTCGAGGGCTGTTGCAAAAAAATGGGTCCTACGAAAATTCTTAAAATCGCTCCAAGTATCCGTCATTGTGTCACGAACAAGTACCCTGAACCGTTTTTCTTAACTCCGTCAATAGCTGATGGAAAATAGCATCGGGTGGAGACACTCGGATGGGCCTATGGGGCTTTGAAGGGGCGGGTATCCAAAATAAGGCCCAATATCGAGTGCCGCTCTTCGAGGACATATAATTGACTGCCACTCTGAATTAGCGTGTGCCAAATGGCCGATAGGAGCCCTGATATTCAAGATTTTTTTTCCTCCGATTCGCGATTCGATCGAGAGCCGTCTTTCGAGGGCTGTTGCAAAAAAATGGGTCCTACGAAAATTCTTAAAATCGCTCCAAGTATCCGTCATTGTGTCACGAACAAGTACCCTGAACCGTTTTTCTTAACTCCGTCAATAGCTGATGGAAAATAGCATCGGGTGGAGACACTCGGATGGGCCTATGGGGCTTTGAAGGGGCGGGTATCCAAAATAAGGCCCAATATCGAGTGCCGCTCTTCGAGGACATATAATTGACTGCCACTCTGAATTAGCGTGTGCCAAATGGCCGATAGGAGCCCTGATATTCAAGATTTTTTTTCCTCCGATTCGCGATTCGATCGAGAGCCGTCTTTCGAGGGCTGTTGCAAAAAAATGGGTCCTACGAAAATTCTTAAAATCGCTCCAAGTATCCGTCATTGTGTCACGAACAAGTACCCTGAACCGTTTTTCTTAACTCCGTCAATAGCTGATGGAAAATAGCATCGGGTGGAGACACTCGGATGGGCCTATGGGGCTTTGAAGGGGCGGGTATCCAAAATAAGGCCCAATATCGAGTGCCGCTCTTCGAGGACATATAATTGACTGCCACTCTGAATTAGCGTGTGCCAAATGGCCGATAGGAGCCCCGATATTCAAGATTTTTTTTCCCTCGAATCGCGATTCGATCGAGAGCCGTCTTTCGAGGGCTGTTGCAAAAAAATGGGTCCTACGAAAATTCTTAAAATCGCTCCAAGTATCCGTCATTGTGTCACGAACAAGTACCCTGAACCGTTTTTCTTAACTCCGTCAATAGCTGATGGAAAATAGCATCGGGTGGAGACACTCGGATGGGCCTATGGGGCTTTGAAGGGGCGGGTATCCAAAATAAGGCCCAATATCGAGTGCCGCTCTTCGAGGACATATAATTGACTGCCACTCTGAATTAGCGTGTGCCAAATGGCCGATAGGAGCCCTGATATTCAAGATTTTTTTTCCTCCGATTCGCGATTCGATCGAGAGCCGTCTTTCGAGGGCTGTTGCAAAAAAATGGGTCCTACGAAAATTCTTAAAATCGCTCCAAGTATCCGTCATTGTGTCACGAACAAGTACCCTGAACCGTTTTTCTTAACTCCGTCAATAGCTGATGGAAAATAGCATCGGGTGGAGACACTCGGATGGGCCTATGGGGCTTTGAAGGGGCGGGTATCCAAAATAAGGCCCAATATCGAGTGCCGCTCTTCGAGGACATATAATTGACTGCCACTCTGAATTAGCGTGTGCCAAATGGCCGATAGGAGCCCCGATATTCAAGATTTTTTTTCCCTCGAATCGCGATTCGATCGAGAGCCGTCTTTCGAGGGCTGTTGCAAAAAAATGGGTCCTACGAAAATTCTTAAAATCGCTCCAAGTATCCGTCATTGTGTCACGAACAAGTACCCTGAACCGTTTTTCTTAACTCCGTCAATAGCTGATGGAAAATAGCATCGGGTGGAGACACTCGGATGGGCCTATGGGGCTTTGAAGGGGCGGGTATCCAAAATAAGGCCCAATATCGAGTGCCGCTCTTCGAGGACATATAATTGACTGCCACTCTGAATTAGCGTGTGCCAAATGGCCGATAGGAGCCCTGATATTCAAGATTTTTTTTCCTCCGATTCGCGATTCGATCGAGAGCCGTCTTTCGAGGGCTGTTGCAAAAAAATGGGTCCTACGAAAATTCTTAAAATCGCTCCAAGTATCCGTCATTGTGTCACGAACAAGTACCCTGAACCGTTTTTCTTAACTCCGTCAATAGCTGATGGAAAATAGCATCGGGTGGAGACACTCGGATGGGCCTATGGGGCTTTGAAGGGGCGGGTATCCAAAATAAGGCCCAATATCGAGTGCCGCTCTTCGAGGACATATAATTGACTGCCACTCTGAATTAGCGTGTGCCAAATGGCCGATAGGAGCCCTGATATTCAAGATTTTTTTTCCTCCGATTCGCGATTCGATCGAGAGCCGTCTTTCGAGGGCTGTTGCAAAAAAATGGGTCCTACGAAAATTCTTAAAATCGCTCCAAGTATCCGTCATTGTGTCACGAACAAGTACCCTGAACCGTTTTTCTTAACTCCGTCAATAGCTGATGGAAAATAGCATCGGGTGGAGACACTCGGATGGGCCTATGGGGCTTTGAAGGGGCGGGTATCCAAAATAAGGCCCAATATCGAGTGCCGCTCTTCGAGGACATATAATTGACTGCCACTCTGAATTAGCGTGTGCCAAATGGCCGATAGGAGCCCTGATATTCAAGATTTTTTTTCCTCCGATTCGCGATTCGATCGAGAGCCGTCTTTCGAGGGCTGTTGCAAAAAAATGGGTCCTACGAAAATTCTTAAAATCGCTCCAAGTATCCGTCATTGTGTCACGAACAAGTACCCTGAACCGTTTTTCTTAACTCCGTCAATAGCTGATGGAAAATAGCATCGGGTGGAGACACTCGGATGGGCCTATGGGGCTTTGAAGGGGCGGGTATCCAAAATAAGGCCCAATATCGAGTGCCGCTCTTCGAGGACATATAATTGACTGCCACTCTGAATTAGCGTGTGCCAAATGGCCGATAGGAGCCCTGATATTCAAGATTTTTTTTCCTCCGATTCGCGATTCGATCGAGAGCCGTCTTTCGAGGGCTGTTGCAAAAAAATGGGTCCTACGAAAATTCTTAAAATCGCTCCAAGTATCCGTCATTGTGTCACGAACAAGTACCCTGAACCGTTTTTCTTAACTCCGTCAATAGCTGATGGAAAATAGCATCGGGTGGAGACACTCGGATGGGCCTATGGGGCTTTGAAGGGGCGGGTATCCAAAATAAGGCCCAATATCGAGTGCCGCTCTTCGAGGACATATAATTGACTGCCACTCTGAATTAGCGTGTGCCAAATGGCCGATAGGAGCCCTGATATTCAAGATTTTTTTTCCTCCGATTCGCGATTCGATCGAGAGCCGTCTTTCGAGGGCTGTTGCAAAAAAATGGGTCCTACGAAAATTCTTAAAATCGCTCCAAGTATCCGTCATTGTGTCACGAACAAGTACCCTGAACCGTTTTTCTTAACTCCGTCAATAGCTGATGGAAAATAGCATCGGGTGGAGACACTCGGATGGGCCTATGGGGCTTTGAAGGGGCGGGTATCCAAAATAAGGCCCAATATCGAGTGCCGCTCTTCGAGGACATATAATTGACTGCCACTCTGAATTAGCGTGTGCCAAATGGCCGATAGGAGCCCTGATATTCAAGATTTTTTTTCCTCCGATTCGCGATTCGATCGAGAGCCGTCTTTCGAGGGCTGTTGCAAAAAAATGGGTCCTACGAAAATTCTTAAAATCGCTCCAAGTATCCGTCATTGTGTCACGAACAAGTACCCTGAACCGTTTTTCTTAACTCCGTCAATAGCTGATGGAAAATAGCATCGGGTGGAGACACTCGGATGGGCCTATGGGGCTTTGAAGGGGCGGGTATCCAAAATAAGGCCCAATATCGAGTGCCGCTCTTCGAGGACATATAATTGACTGCCACTCTGAATTAGCGTGTGCCAAATGGCCGATAGGAGCCCTGATATTCAAGATTTTTTTTCCTCCGATTCGCGATTCGATCGAGAGCCGTCTTTCGAGGGCTGTTGCAAAAAAATGGGTCCTACGAAAATTCTTAAAATCGCTCCAAGTATCCGTCATTGTGTCACGAACAAGTACCCTGAACCGTTTTTCTTAACTCCGTCAATAGCTGATGGAAAATAGCATCGGGTGGAGACACTCGGATGGGCCTATGGGGCTTTGAAGGGGCGGGTATCCAAAATAAGGCCCAATATCGAGTGCCGCTCTTCGAGGACATATAATTGACTGCCACTCTGAATTAGCGTGTGCCAAATGGCCGATAGGAGCCCTGATATTCAAGATATTTTTTCCTCCGATTCGCGATTCGATCGAGAGCCGTCTTTCGAGGGCTGTTGCAAAAAAATGGGTCCTACGAAAATTCTTAAAATCGCTCCAAGTATCCGTCATTGTGTCACGAACAAGTACCCTGAACCGTTTTTCTTAACTCCGTCAATAGCTGATGGAAAATAGCATCGGGTGGAGACACTCGGATGGGCCTATGGGGCTTTGAAGGGGCGGGTATCCAAAATAAGGCCCAATATCGAGTGCCGCTCTTCGAGGACATATAATTGACTGCCACTCTGAATTAGCGTGTGCCAAATGGCCGATAGGAGCCCTGATATTCAAGATTTTTTTTCCTCCGATTCGCGATTCGATCGAGAGCCGTCTTTCGAGGGCTGTTGCAAAAAAATGGGTCCTACGAAAATTCTTAAAATCGCTCCAAGTATCCGTCATTGTGTCACGAACAAGTACCCTGAACCGTTTTTCTTAACTCCGTCAATAGCTGATGGAAAATAGCATCGGGTGGAGACACTCGGATGGGCCTATGGGGCTTTGAAGGGGCGGGTATCCAAAATAAGGCCCAATATCGAGTGCCGCTCTTCGAGGACATATAATTGACTGCCACTCTGAATTAGCGTGTGCCAAATGGCCGATAGGAGCCCTGATATTCAAGATTTTTTTTCCTCCGATTCGCGATTCGATCGAGAGCCGTCTTTCGAGGGCTGTTGCAAAAAAATGGGTCCTACGAAAATTCTTAAAATCGCTCCAAGTATCCGTCATTGTGTCACGAACAAGTACCCTGAACCGTTTTTCTTAACTCCGTCAATAGCTGATGGAAAATAGCATCGGGTGGAGACACTCGGATGGGCCTATGGGGCTTTGAAGGGGCGGGTATCCAAAATAAGGCCCAATATCGAGTGCCGCTCTTCGAGGACATATAATTGACTGCCACTCTGAATTAGCGTGTGCCAAATGGCCGATAGGAGCCCTGATATTCAAGATTTTTTTTCCTCCGATTCGCGATTCGATCGAGAGCCGTCTTTCGAGGGCTGTTGCAAAAAAATGGGTCCTACGAAAATTCTTAAAATCGCTCCAAGTATCCGTCATTGTGTCACGAACAAGTACCCTGAACCGTTTTTCTTAACTCCGTCAATAGCTGATGGAAAATAGCATCGGGTGGAGACACTCGGATGGGCCTATGGGGCTTTGAAGGGGCGGGTATCCAAAATAAGGCCCAATATCGAGTGCCGCTCTTCGAGGACATATAATTGACTGCCACTCTGAATTAGCGTGTGCCAAATGGCCGATAGGAGCCCTGATATTCAAGATTTTTTTTCCTCCGATTCGCGATTCGATCGAGAGCCGTCTTTCGAGGGCTGTTGCAAAAAAATGGGTCCTACGAAAACTCTTAAAATCGCTCCAAGTATCCGTCATTGTGTCACGAACAAGTACCCTGAACCGTTTTTCTTAACTCCGTCAATAGCTGATGGAAAATAGCATCGGGTGGAGACACTCGGATGGGCCTATGGGGCTTTGAAGGGGCGGGTATCCAAAATAAGGCCCAATATCGAGTGCCGCTCTTCGAGGACATATAATTGACTACCACTCTGAATTAGCGTGTGCCAAATGGCCGATAGGAGCCCTGATATTCAAGATTTTTTTTCCTCCGATTCGCGATTCGATCGAGAGCCGTCTTTCGAGGGCTGTTGCAAAAAAATGGGTCCTACGAAAATTCTTAAAATCGCTCCAAGTATCCGTCATTGTGTCACGAACAAGTACCCTGAACCGTTTTTCTTAACTCCGTCAATAGCTGATGGAAAATAGCATCGGGTGGAGACACTCGGATGGGCCTATGGGGCTTTGAAGGGGCGGGTATCCAAAATAAGGCCCAATATCGAGTGCCGCTCTTCGAGGACATATAATTGACTGCCACTCTGAATTAGCGTGTGCCAAATGGCCGATAGGAGCCCTGATATTCAAGATTTTTTTTCCTCCGATTCGCGATTCGATCGAGAGCCGTCTTTCGAGGGCTGTTGCAAAAAAATGGGTCCTACGAAAATTCTTAAAATCGCTCCAAGTATCCGTCATTGTGTCACGAACAAGTACCCTGAACCGTTTTTCTTAACTCCGTCAATAGCTGATGGAAAATAGCATCGGGTGGAGACACTCGGATGGGCCTATGGGGCTTTGAAGGGGCGGGTATCCAAAATAAGGCCCAATATCGAGTGCCGCTCTTCGAGGACATATAATTGACTGCCACTCTGAATTAGCGTGTGCCAAATGGCCGATAGGAGCCCTGATATTCAAGATTTTTTTTCCTCCGATTCGCGATTCGATCGAGAGCCGTCTTTCGAGGGCTGTTGCAAAAAAATGGGTCCTACGAAAATTCTTAAAATCGCTCCAAGTATCCGTCATTGTGTCACGAACAAGTACCCTGAACCGTTTTTCTTAACTCCGTCAATAGCTGATGGAAAATAGCATCGGGTGGAGACACTCGGATGGGCCTATGGGGCTTTGAAGGGGCGGGTATCCAAAATAAGGCCCAATATCGAGTGCCGCTCTTCGAGGACATATAATTGACTGCCACTCTGAATTAGCGTGTGCCAAATGGCCGATAGGAGCCCTGATATTCAAGATTTTTTTTCCTCCGATTCGCGATTCGATCGAGAGCCGTCTTTCGAGGGCTGTTGCAAAAAAATGGGTCCTACGAAAATTCTTAAAATCGCTCCAAGTATCCGTCATTGTGTCACGAACAAGTACCCTGAACCGTTTTTCTTAACTCCGTCAATAGCTGATGGAAAATAGCATCGGGTGGAGACACTCGGATGGGCCTATGGGGCTTTGAAGGGGCGGGTATCCAAAATAAGGCCCAATATCGAGTGCCGCTCTTCGAGGACATATAATTGACTGCCACTCTGAATTAGCGTGTGCCAAATGGCCGATAGGAGCCCTGATATTCAAGATTTTTTTTCCTCCGATTCGCGATTCGATCGAGAGCCGTCTTTCGAGGGCTGTTGCAAAAAAATGGGTCCTACGAAAATTCTTAAAATCGCTCCAAGTATTCGTCATTGTGTCACGAACAAGTACCCTGAACCGTTTTTCTTAACTCCGTCAATAGCTGATGGAAAATAGCATCGGGTGGAGACACTCGGATGGGCCTATGGGGCTTTGAAGGGGCGGGTATCCAAAATAAGGCCCAATATCGAGTGCCGCTCTTCGAGGACATATAATTGACTGCCACTCTGAATTAGCGTGTGCCAAATGGCCGATAGGAGCCCTGATATTCAAGATTTTTTTTCCTCCGATTCGCGATTCGATCGAGAGCCGTCTTTCGAGGGCTGTTGCAAAAAAATGGGTCCTACGAAAATTCTTAAAATCGCTCCAAGTATCCGTCATTGTGTCACGAACAAGTACCCTGAACCGTTTTTCTTAACTCCGTCAATAGCTGATGGAAAATAGCATCGGGTGGAGACACTCGGATGGGCCTATGGGGCTTTGAAGGGGCGGGTATCCAAAATAAGGCCCAATATCGAGTGCCGCTCTTCGAGGACATATAATTGACTGCCACTCTGAATTAGCGTGTGCCAAATGGCCGATAGGAGCCCTGATATTCAAGATTTTTTTTCCTCCGATTCGCGATTCGATCGAGAGCCGTCTTTCGAGGGCTGTTGCAAAAAAATGGGTCCTACGAAAATTCTTAAAATCGCTCCAAGTATCCGTCATTGTGTCACGAACAAGTACCCTGAACCGTTTTTCTTAACTCCGTCAATAGCTGATGGAAAATAGCATCGGGTGGAGACACTCGGATGGGCCTATGGGGCTTTGAAGGGGCGGGTATCCAAAATAAGGCCCAATATCGAGTGCCGCTCTTCGAGGACATATAATTGACTGCCACTCTGAATTAGCGTGTGCCAAATGGCCGATAGGAGCCCTGATATTCAAGATTTTTTTTCCTCCGATTCGCGATTCGATCGAGAGCCGTCTTTCGAGGGCTGTTGCAAAAAAATGGGTCCTACGAAAATTCTTAAAATCGCTCCAAGTATCCGTCATTGTGTCACGAACAAGTACCCTGAACCGTTTTTCTTAACTCCGTCAATAGCTGATGGAAAATAGCATCGGGTGGAGACACTCGGATGGGCCTATGGGGCTTTGAAGGGGCGGGTATCCAAAATAAGGCCCAATATCGAGTGCCGCTCTTCGAGGACATATAATTGACTGCCACTCTGAATTAGCGTGTGCCAAATGGCCGATAGGAGCCCTGATATTCAAGATTTTTTTTCCTCCGATTCGCGATTCGATCGAGAGCCGTCTTTCGAGGGCTGTTGCAAAAAAATGGGTCCTACGAAAATTCTTAAAATCGCTCCAAGTATCCGTCATTGTGTCACGAACAAGTACCCTGAACCGTTTTTCTTAACTCCGTCAATAGCTGATGGAAAATAGCATCGGGTGGAGACACTCGGATGGGCCTATGGGGCTTTGAAGGGGCGGGTATCCAAAATAAGGCCCAATATCGAGTGCCGCTCTTCGAGGACATATAATTGACTGCCACTCTGAATTAGCGTGTGCCAAATGGCCGATAGGAGCCCTGATATTCAAGATTTTTTTTCCTCCGATTCGCGATTCGATCGAGAGCCGTCTTTCGAGGGCTGTTGCAAAAAAATGGGTCCTACGAAAATTCTTAAAATCGCTCCAAGTATCCGTCATTGTGTCACGAACAAGTACCCTGAACCGTTTTTCTTAACTCCGTCAATAGCTGATGGAAAATAGCATCGGGTGGAGACACTCGGATGGGCCTATGGGGCTTTGAAGGGGCGGGTATCCAAAATAAGGCCCAATATCGAGTGCCGCTCTTCGAGGACATATAATTGACTGCCACTCTGAATTAGCGTGTGCCAAATGGCCGATAGGAGCCCTGATATTCAAGATTTTTTTTCCTCCGATTCGCGATTCGATCGAGAGCCGTCTTTCGAGGGCTGTTGCAAAAAAATGGGTCCTACGAAAATTCTTAAAATCGCTCCAAGTATCCGTCATTGTGTCACGAACAAGTACCCTGAACCGTTTTTCTTAACTCCGTCAATAGCTGATGGAAAATAGCATCGGGTGGAGACACTCGGATGGGCCTATGGGGCTTTGAAGGGGCGGGTATCCAAAATAAGGCCCAATATCGAGTGCCGCTCTTCGAGGACATATAATTGACTGCCACTCTGAATTAGCGTGTGCCAAATGGCCGATAGGAGCCCTGATATTCAAGATTTTTTTTCCTCCGATTCGCGATTCGATCGAGAGCCGTCTTTCGAGGGCTGTTGCAAAAAAATGGGTCCTACGAAAATTCTTAAAATCGCTCCAAGTATCCGTCATTGTGTCACGAACAAGTACCCTGAACCGTTTTTCTTAACTCCGTCAATAGCTGATGGAAAATAGCATCGGGTGGAGACACTCGGATGGGCCTATGGGGCTTTGAAGGGGCGGGTATCCAAAATAAGGCCCAATATCGAGTGCCGCTCTTCGAGGACATATAATTGACTGCCACTCTGAATTAGCGTGTGCCAAATGGCCGATAGGAGCCCTGATATTCAAGATTTTTTTTCCTCCGATTCGCGATTCGATCGAGAGCCGTCTTTCGAGGGCTGTTGCAAAAAAATGGGTCCTACGAAAATTCTTAAAATCGCTCCAAGTATCCGTCATTGTGTCACGAACAAGTACCCTGAACCGTTTTTCTTAACTCCGTCAATAGCTGATGGAAAATAGCATCGGGTGGAGACACTCGGATGGGCCTATGGGGCTTTGAAGGGGCGGGTATCCAAAATAAGGCCCAATATCGAGTGCCGCTCTTCGAGGACATATAATTGACTGCCACTCTGAATTAGCGTGTGCCAAATGGTCGATAGGAGCCCTGATATTCAAGATTTTTTTTCCTCCGATTCGCGATTCGATCGAGAGCCGTCTTTCGAGGGCTGTTGCAAAAAAATGGGTCCTACGAAAATTCTTAAAATCGCTCCAAGTATCCGTCATTGTGTCACGAACAAGTACCCTGAACCGTTTTTCTTAACTCCGTCAATAGCTGATGGAAAATAGCATCGGGTGGAGACACTCGGATGGGCCTATGGGGCTTTGAAGGGGCGGGTATCCAAAATAAGGCCCAATATCGAGTGCCGCTCTTCGAGGACATATAATTGACTGCCACTCTGAATTAGCGTGTGCCAAATGGCCGATAGGAGCCCTGATATTCAAGATTTTTTTTCCTCCGATTCGCGATTCGATCGAGAGCCGTCTTTCGAGGGCTGTTGCAAAAAAATGGGTCCTACGAAAATTCTTAAAATCGCTCCAAGTATCCGTCATTGTGTCACGAACAAGTACCCTGAACCGTTTTTCTTAACTCCGTCAATAGCTGATGGAAAATAGCATCGGGTGGAGACACTCGGATGGGCCTATGGGGCTTTGAAGGGGCGGGTATCCAAAATAAGGCCCAATATCGAGTGCCGCTCTTCGAGGACATATAATTGACTGCCACTCTGAATTAGCGTGTGCCAAATGGCCGATAGGAGCCCTGATATTCAAGATTTTTTTTCCTCCGATTCGCGATTCGATCGAGAGCCGTCTTTCGAGGGCTGTTGCAAAAAAATGGGTCCTACGAAAATTCTTAAAATCGCTCCAAGTATCCGTCATTGTGTCACGAACAAGTACCCTGAACCGTTTTTCTTAACTCCGTCAATAGCTGATGGAAAATAGCATCGGGTGGAGACACTCGGATGGGCCTATGGGGCTTTGAAGGGGCGGGTATCCAAAATAAGGCCCAATATCGAGTGCCGCTCTTCGAGGACATATAATTGACTGCCACTCTGAATTAGCGTGTGCCAAATGGCCGATAGGAGCCCTGATATTCAAGATTTTTTTTCCTCCGATTCGCGATTCGATCGAGAGCCGTCTTTCGAGGGCTGTTGCAAAAAAATGGGTCCTACGAAAATTCTTAAAATCGCTCCAAGTATCCGTCATTGTGTCACGAACAAGTACCCTGAACCGTTTTTCTTAACTCCGTCAATAGCTGATGGAAAATAGCATCGGGTGGAGACACTCGGATGGGCCTATGGGGCTTTGAAGGGGCGGGTATCCAAAATAAGGCCCAATATCGAGTGCCGCTCTTCGAGGACATATAATTGACTGCCACTCTGAATTAGCGTGTGCCAAATGGCCGATAGGAGCCCTGATATTCAAGATTTTTTTTCCTCCGATTCGCGATTCGATCGAGAGCCGTCTTTCGAGGGCTGTTGCAAAAAAATGGGTCCTACGAAAATTCTTAAAATCGCTCCAAGTATCCGTCATTGTGTCACGAACAAGTACCCTGAACCGTTTTTCTTAACTCCGTCAATAGCTGATGGAAAATAGCATCGGGTGGAGACACTCGGATGGGCCTATGGGGCTTTGAAGGGGCGGGTATCCAAAATAAGGCCCAATATCGAGTGCCGCTCTTCGAGGACATATAATTGACTGCCACTCTGAATTAGCGTGTGCCAAATGGCCGATAGGAGCCCTGATATTCAAGATTTTTTTTCCTCCGATTCGCGATTCGATCGAGAGCCGTCTTTCGAGGGCTGTTGCAAAAAAATGGGTCCTACGAAAATTCTTAAAATCGCTCCAAGTATCCGTCATTGTGTCACGAACAAGTACCCTGAACCGTTTTTCTTAACTCCGTCAATAGCTGATGGAAAATAGCATCGGGTGGAGACACTCGGATGGGCCTATGGGGCTTTGAAGGGGCGGGTATCCAAAATAAGGCCCAATATCGAGTGCCGCTCTTCGAGGACATATAATTGACTGCCACTCTGAATTAGCGTGTGCCAAATGGCCGATAGGAGCCCTGATATTCAAGATTTTTTTTCCTCCGATTCGCGATTCGATCGAGAGCCGTCTTTCGAGGGCTGTTGCAAAAAAATGGGTCCTACGAAAATTCTTAAAATCGCTCCAAGTATCCGTCATTGTGTCACGAACAAGTACCCTGAACCGTTTTTCTTAACTCCGTCAATAGCTGATGGAAAATAGCATCGGGTGGAGACACTCGGATGGGCCTATGGGGCTTTGAAGGGGCGGGTATCCAAAATAAGGCCCAATATCGAGTGCCGCTCTTCGAGGACATATAATTGACTGCCACTCTGAATTAGCGTGTGCCAAATGGCCGATAGGAGCCCCGATATTCAAGATTTTTTTTCCCTCGAATCGCGATTCGATCGAGAGCCGTCTTTCGAGGGCTGTTGCAAAAAAATGGGTCCTACGAAAATTCTTAAAATCGCTCCAAGTATCCGTCATTGTGTCACGAACAAGTACCCTGAACCGTTTTTCTTAACTCCGTCAATAGCTGATGGAAAATAGCATCGGGTGGAGACACTCGGATGGGCCTATGGGGCTTTGAAGGGGCGGGTATCCAAAATAAGGCCCAATATCGAGTGCCGCTCTTCGAGGACATATAATTGACTGCCACTCTGAATTAGCGTGTGCCAAATGGCCGATAGGAGCCCTGATATTCAAGATTTTTTTTCCTCCGATTCGCGATTCGATCGAGAGCCGTCTTTCGAGGGCTGTTGCAAAAAAATGGGTCCTACGAAAATTCTTAAAATCGCTCCAAGTATCCGTCATTGTGTCACGAACAAGTACCCTGAACCGTTTTTCTTAACTCCGTCAATAGCTGATGGAAAATAGCATCGGGTGGAGACACTCGGATGGGCCTATGGGGCTTTGAAGGGGCGGGTATCCAAAATAAGGCCCAATATCGAGTGCCGCTCTTCGAGGACATATAATTGACTGCCACTCTGAATTAGCGTGTGCCAAATGGCCGATAGGAGCCCTGATATTCAAGATTTTTTTTCCTCCGATTCGCGATTCGATCGAGAGCCGTCTTTCGAGGGCTGTTGCAAAAAAATGGGTCCTACGAAAATTCTTAAAATCGCTCCAAGTATCCGTCATTGTGTCACGAACAAGTACCCTGAACCGTTTTTCTTAACTCCGTCAATAGCTGATGGAAAATAGCATCGGGTGGAGACACTCGGATGGGCCTATGGGGCTTTGAAGGGGCGGGTATCCAAAATAAGGCCCAATATCGAGTGCCGCTCTTCGAGGACATATAATTGACTGCCACTCTGAATTAGCGTGTGCCAAATGGCCGATAGGAGCCCTGATATTCAAGATTTTTTTTCCTCCGATTCGCGATTCGATCGAGAGCCGTCTTTCGAGGGCTGTTGCAAAAAAATGGGTCCTACGAAAATTCTTAAAATCGCTCCAAGTATCCGTCATTGTGTCACGAACAAGTACCCTGAACCGTTTTTCTCAACTCCGTCAATAGCTGATGGAAAATAGCATCGGGTGGAGACACTCGGATGGGCCTATGGGGCTTTGAAGGGGCGGGTATCCAAAATAAGGCCCAATATCGAGTGCCGCTCTTCGAGGACATATAATTGACTGCCACTCTGAATTAGCGTGTGCCAAATGGCCGATAGGAGCCCCGATATTCAAGATTTTTTTTCCCTCGAATCGCGATTCGATCGAGAGCCGTCTTTCGAGGGCTGTTGCAAAAAAATGGGTCCTACGAAAATTCTTAAAATCGCTCCAAGTATCCGTCATTGTGTCACGAACAAGTACCCTGAACCGTTTTTCTTAACTCCGTCAATAGCTGATGGAAAATAGCATCGGGTGGAGACACTCGGATGGGCCTATGGGGCTTTGAAGGGGCGGGTATCCAAAATAAGGCCCAATATCGAGTGCCGCTCTTCGAGGACATATAATTGACTGCCACTCTGAATTAGCGTGTGCCAAATGGCCGATAGGAGCCCTGATATTCAAGATTTTTTTTCCTCCGATTCGCGATTCGATCGAGAGCCGTCTTTCGAGGGCTGTTGCAAAAAAATGGGTCCTACGAAAATTCTTAAAATCGCTCCAAGTATCCGTCATTGTGTCACGAACAAGTACCCTGAACCGTTTTTCTTAACTCCGTCAATAGCTGATGGAAAATAGCATCGGGTGGAGACACTCGGATGGGCCTATGGGGCTTTGAAGGGGCGGGTATCCAAAATAAGGCCCAATATCGAGTGCCGCTCTTCGAGGACATATAATTGACTGCCACTCTGAATTAGCGTGTGCCAAATGGCCGATAGGAGCCCTGATATTCAAGATTTTTTTTCCTCCGATTCGCGATTCGATCGAGAGCCGTCTTTCGAGGGCTGTTGCAAAAAAATGGGTCCTACGAAAATTCTTAAAATCGCTCCAAGTATCCGTCATTGTGTCACGAACAAGTACCCTGAACCGTTTTTCTTAACTCCGTCCGTCAATAGCTGATGGAAAATAGCATCGGGTGGAGACACTCGGATGGGCCTATGGGGCTTTGGGGGGGGGCGGGTATCGAAAATAAGGCCCAATATCGAGTGCCGCTCTTCGAGGACATATAATTGACTGCCACTCTGAATTAGCGTGTGCCAAATGGCCGATAGGAGCCCTGATATTCAAGATTTTTTTTTCCCCGAATCGCGATTCGATCGAGAGCCGTCTTTCGAGGGCCGTTGCAAAAAAATGGGTCCTACGAAAATTCTTAAAATCGCTCCAAGTATCCGTCATTGTGTCACGAACAAGTACCCTGAACCGTTTTTCTTAACTCCGTCAATAGCTGATGGAAAATAGCATCGGGTGGAGACACTCGGATGGGCCTATGGGGCTTTGGGGGGGGCGGGTATCGAAAATAAGGCCCAATATCGAGTGCCGCTCTTCGAGGACATATAATTGACTGCCACTCTGAATTAGCGTGTGCCAAATGGCCGATAGGAGCCCTGATATTCAAGATTTTTTTTTCCCCGAATCGCGATTCGATCGAGAGCCGTCTTTCGAGGGCCGTTGCAAAAAAATGGGTCCTACGAAAATTCTTAAAATCGCTCCAAGTATCCGTCATTGTGTCACGAACAAGTACCCTGAACCGTTTTTCTTAACTCCGTCAATAGCTGATGGAAAATAGCATCGGGTGGAGACACTCGGATGGGCCTATGGGGCTTTGGGGGGGGCGGGTATCGAAAATAAGGCCCAATATCGAGTGCCGCTCTTCGAGGACATATAATTGACTGCCACTCTGAATTAGCGTGTGCCAAATGGCCGATAGGAGCCCTGATATTCAAGATTTTTTTTTCCCCGAATCGCGATTCGATCGAGAGCCGTCTTTCGAGGGCCGTTGCAAAAAAATGGGTCCTACGAAAATTCTTAAAATCGCTCCAAGTATCCGTCATTGTGTCACGAACAAGTACCCTGAACCGTTTTTCTTAACTCCGTCAATAGCTGATGGAAAATAGCATCGGGTGGAGACACTCGGATGGGCCTATGGGGCTTTGGGGGGGGGCGGGTATCGAAAATAAGGCCCAATATCGAGTGCCGCTCTTCGAGGACATATAATTGACTGCCACTCTGAATTAGCGTGTGCCAAATGGCCGATAGGAGCCCTGATATTCAAGATTTTTTTTTCCCCGAATCGCGATTCGATCGAGAGCCGTCTTTCGAGGGCCGTTGCAAAAAAATGGGTCCTACGAAAATTCTTAAAATCGCTCCAAGTATCCGTCATTGTGTCACGAACAAGTACCCTGAACCGTTTTTCTTAACTCCGTCAATAGCTGATGGAAAATAGCATCGGGTGGAGACACTCGGATGGGCCTATGGGGCTTTGGGGGGGGGCGGGTATCGAAAATAAGGCCCAATATCGAGTGCCGCTCTTCGAGGACATATAATTGACTGCCACTCTGAATTAGCGTGTGCCAAATGGCCGATAGGAGCCCTGATATTCAAGATTTTTTTTTCCCCGAATCGCGATTCGATCGAGAGCCGTCTTTCGAGGGCCGTTGCAAAAAAATGGGTCCTACGAAAATTCTTAAAATCGCTCCAAGTATCCGTCATTGTGTCACGAACAAGTACCCTGAACCGTTTTTCTTAACTCCGTCAATAGCTGATGGAAAATAGCATCGGGTGGAGACACTCGGATGGGCCTATGGGGCTTTGGGGGGGGCGGGTATCGAAAATAAGGCCCAATATCGAGTGCCGCTCTTCGAGGACATATAATTGACTGCCACTCTGAATTAGCGTGTGCCAAATGGCCGATAGGAGCCCTGATATTCAAGATTTTTTTTTCCCCGAATCGCGATTCGATCGAGAGCCGTCTTTCGAGGGCCGTTGCAAAAAAATGGGTCCTACGAAAATTCTTAAAATCGCTCCAAGTATCCGTCATTGTGTCACGAACAAGTACCCTGAACCGTTTTTCTTAACTCCGTCAATAGCTGATGGAAAATAGCATCGGGTGGAGACACTCGGATGGGCCTATGGGGCTTTGGGGGGGGCGGGTATCGAAAATAAGGCCCAATATCGAGTGCCGCTCTTCGAGGACATATAATTGACTGCCACTCTGAATTAGCGTGTGCCAAATGGCCGATAGGAGCCCTGATATTCAAGATTTTTTTTTCCCCGAATCGCGATTCGATCGAGAGCCGTCTTTCGAGGGCCGTTGCAAAAAAATGGGTCCTACGAAAATTCTTAAAATCGCTCCAAGTATCCGTCATTGTGTCACGAACAAGTACCCTGAACCGTTTTTCTTAACTCCGTCAATAGCTGATGGAAAATAGCATCGGGTGGAGACACTCGGATGGGCCTATGGGGCTTTGGGGGGGGGCGGGTATCGAAAATAAGGCCCAATATCGAGTGCCGCTCTTCGAGGACATATAATTGACTGCCACTCTGAATTAGCGTGTGCCAAATGGCCGATAGGAGCCCTGATATTCAAGATTTTTTTTTCCCCGAATCGCGATTCGATCGAGAGCCGTCTTTCGAGGGCCGTTGCAAAAAAATGGGTCCTACGAAAATTCTTAAAATCGCTCCAAGTATCCGTCATTGTGTCACGAACAAGTACCCTGAACCGTTTTTCTTAACTCCGTCAATAGCTGATGGAAAATAGCATCGGGTGGAGACACTCGGATGGGCCTATGGGGCTTTGGGGGGGGCGGGTATCGAAAATAAGGCCCAATATCGAGTGCCGCTCTTCGAGGACATATAATTGACTGCCACTCTGAATTAGCGTGTGCCAAATGGCCGATAGGAGCCCTGATATTCAAGATTTTTTTTTCCCCGAATCGCGATTCGATCGAGAGCCGTCTTTCGAGGGCCGTTGCAAAAAAATGGGTCCTACGAAAATTCTTAAAATCGCTCCAAGTATCCGTCATTGTGTCACGAACAAGTACCCTGAACCGTTTTTCTTAACTCCGTCAATAGCTGATGGAAAATAGCATCGGGTGGAGACACTCGGATGGGCCTATGGGGCTTTGGGGGGGGGCGGGTATCGAAAATAAGGCCCAATATCGAGTGCCGCTCTTCGAGGACATATAATTGACTGCCACTCTGAATTAGCGTGTGCCAAATGGCCGATAGGAGCCCTGATATTCAAGATTTTTTTTTCCCCGAATCGCGATTCGATCGAGAGCCGTCTTTCGAGGGCCGTTGCAAAAAAATGGGTCCTACGAAAATTCTTAAAATCGCTCCAAGTATCCGTCATTGTGTCACGAACAAGTACCCTGAACCGTTTTTCTTAACTCCGTCAATAGCTGATGGAAAATAGCATCGGGTGGAGACACTCGGATGGGCCTATGGGGCTTTGGGGGGGGGCGGGTATCGAAAATAAGGCCCAATATCGAGTGCCGCTCTTCGAGGACATATAATTGACTGCCACTCTGAATTAGCGTGTGCCAAATGGCCGATAGGAGCCCTGATATTCAAGATTTTTTTTTCCCCGAATCGCGATTCGATCGAGAGCCGTCTTTCGAGGGCCGTTGCAAAAAAATGGGTCCTACGAAAATTCTTAAAATCGCTCCAAGTATCCGTCATTGTGTCACGAACAAGTACCCTGAACCGTTTTTCTTAACTCCGTCAATAGCTGATGGAAAATAGCATCGGGTGGAGACACTCGGATGGGCCTATGGGGCTTTGGGGGGGGCGGGTATCGAAAATAAGGCCCAATATCGAGTGCCGCTCTTCGAGGACATATAATTGACTGCCACTCTGAATTAGCGTGTGCCAAATGGCCGATAGGAGCCCTGATATTCAAGATTTTTTTTTCCCCGAATCGCGATTCGATCGAGAGCCGTCTTTCGAGGGCCGTTGCAAAAAAATGGGTCCTACGAAAATTCTTAAAATCGCTCCAAGTATCCGTCATTGTGTCACGAACAAGTACCCTGAACCGTTTTTCTTAACTCCGTCAATAGCTGATGGAAAATAGCATCGGGTGGAGACACTCGGATGGGCCTATGGGGCTTTGGGGGGGGCGGGTATCGAAAATAAGGCCCAATATCGAGTGCCGCTCTTCGAGGACATATAATTGACTGCCACTCTGAATTAGCGTGTGCCAAATGGCCGATAGGAGCCCTGATATTCAAGATTTTTTTTTCCCCGAATCGCGATTCGATCGAGAGCCGTCTTTCGAGGGCCGTTGCAAAAAAATGGGTCCTACGAAAATTCTTAAAATCGCTCCAAGTATCCGTCATTGTGTCACGAACAAGTACCCTGAACCGTTTTTCTTAACTCCGTCAATAGCTGATGGAAAATAGCATCGGGTGGAGACACTCGGATGGGCCTATGGGGCTTTGGGGGGGGCGGGTATCGAAAATAAGGCCCAATATCGAGTGCCGCTCTTCGAGGACATATAATTGACTGCCACTCTGAATTAGCGTGTGCCAAATGGCCGATAGGAGCCCTGATATTCAAGATTTTTTTTTCCCCGAATCGCGATTCGATCGAGAGCCGTCTTTCGAGGGCCGTTGCAAAAAAATGGGTCCTACGAAAATTCTTAAAATCGCTCCAAGTATCCGTCATTGTGTCACGAACAAGTACCCTGAACCGTTTTTCTTCACTCCGTCAATAGCTGATGGAAAATAGCATCGGGTGGAGACACTCGGATGGGCCTATGGGGCTTTGGGGGGGGGCGGGTATCGAAAATAAGGCCCAATATCGAGTGCCGCTCTTCGAGGACATATAATTGACTGCCACTCTGAATTAGCGTGTGCCAAATGGCCGATAGGAGCCCTGATATTCAAGATTTTTTTTTCCCCGAATCGCGATTCGATCGAGAGCCGTCTTTCGAGGGCCGTTGCAAAAAAATGGGTCCTACGAAAATTCTTAAAATCGCTCCAAGTATCCGTCATTGTGTCACGAACAAGTACCCTGAACCGTTTTTCTTAACTCCGTCAATAGCTGATGGAAAATAGCATCGGGTGGAGACACTCGGATGGGCCTATGGGGCTTTGGGGGGGGCGGGTATCGAAAATAAGGCCCAATATCGAGTGCCGCTCTTCGAGGACATATAATTGACTGCCACTCTGAATTAGCGTGTGCCAAATGGCCGATAGGAGCCCTGATATTCAAGATTTTTTTTTCCCCGAATCGCGATTCGATCGAGAGCCGTCTTTCGAGGGCCGTTGCAAAAAAATGGGTCCTACGAAAATTCTTAAAATCGCTCCAAGTATCCGTCATTGTGTCACGAACAAGTACCCTGAACCGTTTTTCTTAACTCCGTCAATAGCTGATGGAAAATAGCATCGGGTGGAGACACTCGGATGGGCCTATGGGGCTTTGGGGGGGGCGGGTATCGAAAATAAGGCCCAATATCGAGTGCCGCTCTTCGAGGACATATAATTGACTGCCACTCTGAATTAGCGTGTGCCAAATGGCCGATAGGAGCCCTGATATTCAAGATTTTTTTTTCCCCGAATCGCGATTCGATCGAGAGCCGTCTTTCGAGGGCCGTTGCAAAAAAATGGGTCCTACGAAAATTCTTAAAATCGCTCCAAGTATCCGTCATTGTGTCACGAACAAGTACCCTGAACCGTTTTTCTTAACTCCGTCAATAGCTGATGGAAAATAGCATCGGGTGGAGACACTCGGATGGGCCTATGGGGCTTTGGGGGGGGCGGGTATCGAAAATAAGGCCCAATATCGAGTGCCGCTCTTCGAGGACATATAATTGACTGCCACTCTGAATTAGCGTGTGCCAAATGGCCGATAGGAGCCCTGATATTCAAGATTTTTTTTTCCCCGAATCGCGATTCGATCGAGAGCCGTCTTTCGAGGGCCGTTGCAAAAAAATGGGTCCTACGAAAATTCTTAAAATCGCTCCAAGTATCCGTCATTGTGTCACGAACAAGTACCCTGAACCGTTTTTCTTAACTCCGTCAATAGCTGATGGAAAATAGCATCGGGTGGAGACACTCGGATGGGCCTATGGGGCTTTGGGGGGGGCGGGTATCGAAAATAAGGCCCAATATCGAGTGCCGCTCTTCGAGGACATATAATTGACTGCCACTCTGAATTAGCGTGTGCCAAATGGCCGATAGGAGCCCTGATATTCAAGATTTTTTTTTCCCCGAATCGCGATTCGATCGAGAGCCGTCTTTCGAGGGCCGTTGCAAAAAAATGGGTCCTACGAAAATTCTTAAAATCGCTCCAAGTATCCGTCATTGTGTCACGAACAAGTACCCTGAACCGTTTTTCTTAACTCCGTCAATAGCTGATGGAAAATAGCATCGGGTGGAGACACTCGGATGGGCCTATGGGGCTTTGGGGGGGGCGGGTATCGAAAATAAGGCCCAATATCGAGTGCCGCTCTTCGAGGACATATAATTGACTGCCACTCTGAATTAGCGTGTGCCAAATGGCCGATAGGAGCCCTGATATTCAAGATTTTTTTTTCCCCGAATCGCGATTCGATCGAGAGCCGTCTTTCGAGGGCCGTTGCAAAAAAATGGGTCCTACGAAAATTCTTAAAATCGCTCCAAGTATCCGTCATTGTGTCACGAACAAGTACCCTGAACCGTTTTTCTTAACTCCGTCAATAGCTGATGGAAAATAGCATCGGGTGGAGACACTCGGATGGGCCTATGGGGCTTTGGGGGGGGGCGGGTATCGAAAATAAGGCCCAATATCGAGTGCCGCTCTTCGAGGACATATAATTGACTGCCACTCTGAATTAGCGTGTGCCAAATGGCCGATAGGAGCCCTGATATTCAAGATTTTTTTTTCCCCGAATCGCGATTCGATCGAGAGCCGTCTTTCGAGGGCCGTTGCAAAAAAATGGGTCCTACGAAAATTCTTAAAATCGCTCCAAGTATCCGTCATTGTGTCACGAACAAGTACCCTGAACCGTTTTTCTTAACTCCGTCAATAGCTGATGGAAAATAGCATCGGGTGGAGACACTCGGATGGGCCTATGGGGCTTTGGGGGGGGGCGGGTATCGAAAATAAGGCCCAATATCGAGTGCCGCTCTTCGAGGACATATAATTGACTGCCACTCTGAATTAGCGTGTGCCAAATGGCCGATAGGAGCCCTGATATTCAAGATTTTTTTTTCCCCGAATCGCGATTCGATCGAGAGCCGTCTTTCGAGGGCCGTTGCAAAAAAATGGGTCCTACGAAAATTCTTAAAATCGCTCCAAGTATCCGTCATTGTGTCACGAACAAGTACCCTGAACCGTTTTTCTTAACTCCGTCAATAGCTGATGGAAAATAGCATCGGGTGGAGACACTCGGATGGGCCTATGGGGCTTTGGGGGGGGCGGGTATCGAAAATAAGGCCCAATATCGAGTGCCGCTCTTCGAGGACATATAATTGACTGCCACTCTGAATTAGCGTGTGCCAAATGGCCGATAGGAGCCCTGATATTCAAGATTTTTTTTTCCCCGAATCGCGATTCGATCGAGAGCCGTCTTTCGAGGGCCGTTGCAAAAAAATGGGTCCTACGAAAATTCTTAAAATCGCTCCAAGTATCCGTCATTGTGTCACGAACAAGTACCCTGAACCGTTTTTCTTAACTCCGTCAATAGCTGATGGAAAATAGCATCGGGTGGAGACACTCGGATGGGCCTATGGGGCTTTGGGGGGGGCGGGTATCGAAAATAAGGCCCAATATCGAGTGCCGCTCTTCGAGGACATATAATTGACTGCCACTCTGAATTAGCGTGTGCCAAATGGCCGATAGGAGCCCTGATATTCAAGATTTTTTTTTCCCCGAATCGCGATTCGATCGAGAGCCGTCTTTCGAGGGCCGTTGCAAAAAAATGGGTCCTACGAAAATTCTTAAAATCGCTCCAAGTATCCGTCATTGTGTCACGAACAAGTACCCTGAACCGTTTTTCTTAACTCCGTCAATAGCTGATGGAAAATAGCATCGGGTGGAGACACTCGGATGGGCCTATGGGGCTTTGGGGGGGGCGGGTATCGAAAATAAGGCCCAATATCGAGTGCCGCTCTTCGAGGACATATAATTGACTGCCACTCTGAATTAGCGTGTGCCAAATGGCCGATAGGAGCCCTGATATTCAAGATTTTTTTTTCCCCGAATCGCGATTCGATCGAGAGCCGTCTTTCGAGGGCCGTTGCAAAAAAATGGGTCCTACGAAAATTCTTAAAATCGCTCCAAGTATCCGTCATTGTGTCACGAACAAGTACCCTGAACCGTTTTTCTTAACTCCGTCAATAGCTGATGGAAAATAGCATCGGGTGGAGACACTCGGATGGGCCTATGGGGCTTTGGGGGGGGCGGGTATCGAAAATAAGGCCCAATATCGAGTGCCGCTCTTCGAGGACATATAATTGACTGCCACTCTGAATTAGCGTGTGCCAAATGGCCGATAGGAGCCCTGATATTCAAGATTTTTTTTTCCCCGAATCGCGATTCGATCGAGAGCCGTCTTTCGAGGGCCGTTGCAAAAAAATGGGTCCTACGAAAATTCTTAAAATCGCTCCAAGTATCCGTCATTGTGTCACGAACAAGTACCCTGAACCGTTTTTCTTAACTCCGTCAATAGCTGATGGAAAATAGCATCGGGTGGAGACACTCGGATGGGCCTATGGGGCTTTGGGGGGGGGCGGGTATCGAAAATAAGGCCCAATATCGAGTGCCGCTCTTCGAGGACATATAATTGACTGCCACTCTGAATTAGCGTGTGCCAAATGGCCGATAGGAGCCCTGATATTCAAGATTTTTTTTTCCCCGAATCGCGATTCGATCGAGAGCCGTCTTTCGAGGGCCGTTGCAAAAAAATGGGTCCTACGAAAATTCTTAAAATCGCTCCAAGTATCCGTCATTGTGTCACGAACAAGTACCCTGAACCGTTTTTCTTAACTCCGTCAATAGCTGATGGAAAATAGCATCGGGTGGAGACACTCGGATGGGCCTATGGGGCTTTGGGGGGGGGCGGGTATCGAAAATAAGGCCCAATATCGAGTGCCGCTCTTCGAGGACATATAATTGACTGCCACTCTGAATTAGCGTGTGCCAAATGGCCGATAGGAGCCCTGATATTCAAGATTTTTTTTTCCCCGAATCGCGATTCGATCGAGAGCCGTCTTTCGAGGGCCGTTGCAAAAAAATGGGTCCTACGAAAATTCTTAAAATCGCTCCAAGTATCCGTCATTGTGTCACGAACAAGTACCCTGAACCGTTTTTCTTAACTCCGTCAATAGCTGATGGAAAATAGCATCGGGTGGAGACACTCGGATGGGCCTATGGGGCTTTGGGGGGGGCGGGTATCGAAAATAAGGCCCAATATCGAGTGCCGCTCTTCGAGGACATATAATTGACTGCCACTCTGAATTAGCGTGTGCCAAATGGCCGATAGGAGCCCTGATATTCAAGATTTTTTTTTCCCCGAATCGCGATTCGATCGAGAGCCGTCTTTCGAGGGCCGTTGCAAAAAAATGGGTCCTACGAAAATTCTTAAAATCGCTCCAAGTATCCGTCATTGTGTCACGAACAAGTACCCTGAACCGTTTTTCTTAACTCCGTCAATAGCTGATGGAAAATAGCATCGGGTGGAGACACTCGGATGGGCCTATGGGGCTTTGGGGGGGGGCGGGTATCGAAAATAAGGCCCAATATCGAGTGCCGCTCTTCGAGGACATATAATTGACTGCCACTCTGAATTAGCGTGTGCCAAATGGCCGATAGGAGCCCTGATATTCAAGATTTTTTTTTCCCCGAATCGCGATTCGATCGAGAGCCGTCTTTCGAGGGCCGTTGCAAAAAAATGGGTCCTACGAAAATTCTTAAAATCGCTCCAAGTATCCGTCATTGTGTCACGAACAAGTACCCTGAACCGTTTTTCTTAACTCCGTCAATAGCTGATGGAAAATAGCATCGGGTGGAGACACTCGGATGGGCCTATGGGGCTTTGGGGGGGGGCGGGTATCGAAAATAAGGCCCAATATCGAGTGCCGCTCTTCGAGGACATATAATTGACTGCCACTCTGAATTAGCGTGTGCCAAATGGCCGATAGGAGCCCTGATATTCAAGATTTTTTTTTCCCCGAATCGCGATTCGATCGAGAGCCGTCTTTCGAGGGCCGTTGCAAAAAAATGGGTCCTACGAAAATTCTTAAAATCGCTCCAAGTATCCGTCATTGTGTCACGAACAAGTACCCTGAACCGTTTTTCTTAACTCCGTCAATAGCTGATGGAAAATAGCATCGGGTGGAGACACTCGGATGGGCCTATGGGGCTTTGGGGGGGGGCGGGTATCGAAAATAAGGCCCAATATCGAGTGCCGCTCTTCGAGGACATATAATTGACTGCCACTCTGAATTAGCGTGTGCCAAATGGCCGATAGGAGCCCTGATATTCAAGATTTTTTTTTCCCCGAATCGCGATTCGATCGAGAGCCGTCTTTCGAGGGCCGTTGCAAAAAAATGGGTCCTACGAAAATTCTTAAAATCGCTCCAAGTATCCGTCATTGTGTCACGAACAAGTACCCTGAACCGTTTTTCTTAACTCCGTCAATAGCTGATGGAAAATAGCATCGGGTGGAGACACTCGGATGGGCCTATGGGGCTTTGGGGGGGGGCGGGTATCGAAAATAAGGCCCAATATCGAGTGCCGCTCTTCGAGGACATATAATTGACTGCCACTCTGAATTAGCGTGTGCCAAATGGCCGATAGGAGCCCTGATATTCAAGATTTTTTTTTCCCCGAATCGCGATTCGATCGAGAGCCGTCTTTCGAGGGCCGTTGCAAAAAAATGGGTCCTACGAAAATTCTTAAAATCGCTCCAAGTATCCGTCATTGTGTCACGAACAAGTACCCTGAACCGTTTTTCTTAACTCCGTCAATAGCTGATGGAAAATAGCATCGGGTGGAGACACTCGGATGGGCCTATGGGGCTTTGGGGGGGGCGGGTATCGAAAATAAGGCCCAATATCGAGTGCCGCTCTTCGAGGACATATAATTGACTGCCACTCTGAATTAGCGTGTGCCAAATGGCCGATAGGAGCCCTGATATTCAAGATTTTTTTTTCCCCGAATCGCGATTCGATCGAGAGCCGTCTTTCGAGGGCCGTTGCAAAAAAATGGGTCCTACGAAAATTCTTAAAATCGCTCCAAGTATCCGTCATTGTGTCACGAACAAGTACCCTGAACCGTTTTTCTTAACTCCGTCAATAGCTGATGGAAAATAGCATCGGGTGGAGACACTCGGATGGGCCTATGGGGCTTTGGGGGGGGGCGGGTATCGAAAATAAGGCCCAATATCGAGTGCCGCTCTTCGAGGACATATAATTGACTGCCACTCTGAATTAGCGTGTGCCAAATGGCCGATAGGAGCCCTGATATTCAAGATTTTTTTTTCCCCGAATCGCGATTCGATCGAGAGCCGTCTTTCGAGGGCCGTTGCAAAAAAATGGGTCCTACGAAAATTCTTAAAATCGCTCCAAGTATCCGTCATTGTGTCACGAACAAGTACCCTGAACCGTTTTTCTTAACTCCGTCAATAGCTGATGGAAAATAGCATCGGGTGGAGACACTCGGATGGGCCTATGGGGCTTTGGGGGGGGGCGGGTATCGAAAATAAGGCCCAATATCGAGTGCCGCTCTTCGAGGACATATAATTGACTGCCACTCTGAATTAGCGTGTGCCAAATGGCCGATAGGAGCCCTGATATTCAAGATTTTTTTTTCCCCGAATCGCGATTCGATCGAGAGCCGTCTTTCGAGGGCCGTTGCAAAAAAATGGGTCCTACGAAAATTCTTAAAATCGCTCCAAGTATCCGTCATTGTGTCACGAACAAGTACCCTGAACCGTTTTTCTTAACTCCGTCAATAGCTGATGGAAAATAGCATCGGGTGGAGACACTCGGATGGGCCTATGGGGCTTTGGGGGGGGCGGGTATCGAAAATAAGGCCCAATATCGAGTGCCGCTCTTCGAGGACATATAATTGACTGCCACTCTGAATTAGCGTGTGCCAAATGGCCGATAGGAGCCCTGATATTCAAGATTTTTTTTTCCCCGAATCGCGATTCGATCGAGAGCCGTCTTTCGAGGGCCGTTGCAAAAAAATGGGTCCTACGAAAATTCTTAAATCGCTCCAAGTATCCGTCATTGTGTCACGAACAAGTACCCTGAACCGTTTTTCTTAACTCCGTCAATAGCTGATGGAAAATAGCATCGGGTGGAGACACTCGGATGGGCCTATGGGGCTTTGGGGGGGGCGGGTATCGAAAATAAGGCCCAATATCGAGTGCCGCTCTTCGAGGACATATAATTGACTGCCACTCTGAATTAGCGTGTGCCAAATGGCCGATAGGAGCCCTGATATTCAAGATTTTTTTTCCCCGAATCGCGATTCGATCGAGAGCCGTCTTTCGAGGGCCGTTGCAAAAAATGGGTCCTACGAAAATTCTTTAAATCGCTCCAAGTATCCGTCATTGTGTCACGAACAAGTACCCTGAACCGTTTTCTTAACTCCGTCAATAGCTGATGGAAAATAGCATCGGGTGGAGACACTCGGATGGGCCTATGGGGCTTTGGGGGGGGGCGGGTATCGAAAATAAGGCCCAATATCGAGTGCCGCTCTTCGAGGACATATAATTGACTGCCACTCTGAATTAGCGTGTGCCAAATGGCCGATAGGAGCCCTGATATTCAAGATTTTTTTTTCCCCGAATCGCGATTCGATCGAGAGCCGTCTTTCGAGGGCCGTTGCAAAAAAATGGGTCCTACGAAAATTCTTAAATCGCTCCAAGTATCCGTCATTGTGTCACGAACAAGTACCCTGAACCGTTTTTCTTAACTCCGTCAATAGCTGATGGAAAATAGCATCGGGTGGAGACACTCGGATGGGCCTATGGGGCTTTGGGGGGGGCGGGTATCGAAAATAAGGCCCAATATCGAGTGCCGCTCTTCGAGGACATATAATTGACTGCCACTCTGAATTAGCGTGTGCCAAATGGCCGATAGGAGCCCTGATATTCAAGATTTTTTTTTCCCCGAATCGCGATTCGATCGAGAGCCGTCTTTCGAGGGCCGTTGCAAAAAAAATGGGTCCTACGAAATTCTTAAAATCGCTCCAAGTATCCGTCATTGTGTCACGAACAAGTACCCTGAACCGTTTTTCTTAACTCCGTCAATAGCTGATGGAAAATAGCATCGGGTGGAGACACTCGGATGGGCCTATGGGGCTTTGGGGGGGGGCGGGTATCGAAAATAAGGCCCAATATCGAGTGCCGCTCTTCGAGGACATATAATTGACTGCCACTCTGAATTAGCGTGTGCCAAATGGCCGATAGGAGCCCTGATATTCAAGATTTTTTTTCCCCGAATCGCGATTCGATCGAGAGCCGTCTTTCGAGGGCCGTTGCAAAAAAATGGGTCCTACGAAAATTCTTAAAATCGCTCCAAGTATCCGTCATTGTGTCACGAACAAGTACCCTGAACCGTTTTTCTTAACTCCGTCAATAGCTGATGGAAAATAGCATCGGGTGGAGACACTCGGATGGGCCTATGGGGCTTTGGGGGGGGCGGGTATCGAAAATAAGGCCCAATATCGAGTGCCGCTCTTCGAGGACATATAATTGACTGCCACTCTGAATTAGCGTGTGCCAAATGGCCGATAGGAGCCCTGATATTCAAGATTTTTTTTTCCCCGAATCGCGATTCGATCGAGAGCCGTCTTTCGAGGGCCGTTGCAAAAAAATGGGTCCTACGAAAATTCTTAAAATCGCTCCAAGTATCCGTCATTGTGTCACGAACAAGTACCCTGAACCGTTTTTCTTAACTCCGTCAATAGCTGATGGAAAATAGCATCGGGTGGAGACACTCGGATGGGCCTATGGGGCTTTGGGGGGGGGGCGGGTATCGAAATAAGGCCCAATATCGAGTGCCGCTCTTCGAGGGACATATAATTGACTGCCACTCTGAATTAGCGTGTGCCAAATGGCCGATAGGAGCCCTGATATCAAGATTTTTTTTTCCCCGAATCGCGATTCGATCGAGAGCCGTCTTTCGAGGGCCGTTGCAAAAAAATGGGTCCTACGAAAATTCTTAAAATCGCTCCAAGTATCCGTCATTGTGTCACGAACAAGTACCCTGAACCGTTTTTCTTAACTCCGTCAATAGCTGATGGAAAATAGCATCGGGTGGAGACACTCGGATGGGCCTATGGGGCTTGGGGGGGGGCGGGTATCGAAAATAAGGCCCAATATCGAGTGCCGCTCTTCGAGGACATATAATTGACTGCCACTCTGAATTAGCGTGTGCCAAATGGCCGATAGGAGCCCTGATATTCAAGATTTTTTTTTCCCCGAATCGCGATTCGATCGAGAGCCGTCTTTCGAGGGCCGTTGCAAAAAAATGGGTCCTACGAAAATTCTTAAAATCGCTCCAAGTATCCGTCATTGTGTCACGAACAAGTACCCTGAACCGTTTTTCTTAACTCCGTCAATAGCTGATGGAAAATAGCATCGGGTGGAGACACTCGGATCGGGCCTATGGGGCTTTGGGGGGGGCGGGTATCGAAAATAAGGCCCAATATCGAGTGCCGCTCTTCGAGGACATATAATTGACTGCCACTCTGAATTAGCGTGTGCCAAATGGCCGATAGGAGCCCTGATATTCAAGATTTTTTTTTCCCCGAATCGCGATTCGATCGAGAGCCGTCTTTCGAGGGCCGTTGCAAAAAAATGGGTCCTACGAAAATTCTTAAAATCGCTCCAAGTATCCGTCATTGTGTCACGAACAAGTACCCTGAACCGTTTTTCTTAACTTTTCTTAACTCCGTCAATAGCTGATGGAAAATAGCATCGGGTGGAGACACTCGGATGGGCCTATGGGGCTTTGGGGGGGGGCGGGTATCGAAAATAAGGCCCAATATCGAGTGCCGCTCTTCGAGGACATATAATTGACTGCCACTCTGAATTAGCGTGTGCCAAATGGCCGATAGGAGCCCTGATATTCAAGATTTTTTTTTCCCCGAATCGCGATTCGATCGAGAGCCGTCTTTCGAGGGCCGTTGCAAAAAAATGGGTCCTACGAAAATTCTTAAAATCGCTCCAAGTATCCGTCATTGTGTCACGAACAAGTACCCTGAACCGTTTTTCTTAACTCCGTCAATAGCTGATGGAAAATAGCATCGGGTGGAGACACTCGGATGGGCCTATGGGGCTTTGGGGGGGGGCGGGTATCGAAAATAAGGCCCAATATCGAGTGCCGCTCTTCGAGGACATATAATTGACTGCCACTCTGAATTAGCGTGTGCCAAATGGCCGATAGGAGCCCTGATATTCAAGATTTTTTTTTCCCCGAATCGCGATTCGATCGAGAGCCGTCTTTCGAGGGCCGTTGCAAAAAAATGGGTCCTACGAAAATTCTTAAAATCGCTCCAAGTATCCGTCATTGTGTCACGAACAAGTACCCTGAACCGTTTTTCTTAACTCCGTCAATAGCTGATGGAAAATAGCATCGGGTGGAGACACTCGGATGGGCCTATGGGGCTTTGGGGGGGGGCGGGTATCGAAAATAAGGCCCAATATCGAGTGCCGCTCTTCGAGGACATATAATTGACTGCCACTCTGAATTAGCGTGTGCCAAATGGCCGATAGGAGCCCTGATATTCAAGATTTTTTTTTCCCCGAATCGCGATTCGATCGAGAGCCGTCTTTCGAGGGCCGTTGCAAAAAAATGGGTCCTACGAAAATTCTTAAAATCGCTCCAAGTATCCGTCATTGTGTCACGAACAAGTACCCTGAACCGTTTTTCTTAACTCCGTCAATAGCTGATGGAAAATAGCATCGGGTGGAGACACTCGGATGGGCCTATGGGGCTTTGGGGGGGGCGGGTATCGAAAATAAGGCCCAATATCGAGTGCCGCTCTTCGAGGACATATAATTGACTGCCACTCTGAATTAGCGTGTGCCAAATGGCCGATAGGAGCCCTGATATTCAAGATTTTTTTTTCCCCGAATCGCGATTCGATCGAGAGCCGTCTTTCGAGGGCCGTTGCAAAAAAATGGGTCCTACGAAAATTCTTAAAATCGCTCCAAGTATCCGTCATTGTGTCACGAACAAGTACCCTGAACCGTTTTTCTTAACTCCGTCAATAGCTGATGGAAAATAGCATCGGGTGGAGACACTCGGATGGGCCTATGGGGCTTTGGGGGGGGGCGGGTATCGAAAATAAGGCCCAATATCGAGTGCCGCTCTTCGAGGACATATAATTGACTGCCACTCTGAATTAGCGTGTGCCAAATGGCCGATAGGAGCCCTGATATTCAAGATTTTTTTTTCCCCGAATCGCGATTCGATCGAGAGCCGTCTTTCGAGGGCCGTTGCAAAAAAATGGGTCCTACGAAAATTCTTAAAATCGCTCCAAGTATCCGTCATTGTGTCACGAACAAGTACCCTGAACCGTTTTTCTTAACTCCGTCAATAGCTGATGGAAAATAGCATCGGGTGGAGACACTCGGATGGGCCTATGGGGCTTTGGGGGGGGGCGGGTATCGAAAATAAGGCCCAATATCGAGTGCCGCTCTTCGAGGACATATAATTGACTGCCACTCTGAATTAGCGTGTGCCAAATGGCCGATAGGAGCCCTGATATTCAAGATTTTTTTTTCCCCGAATCGCGATTCGATCGAGAGCCGTCTTTCGAGGGCCGTTGCAAAAAAATGGGTCCTACGAAAATTCTTAAAATCGCTCCAAGTATCCGTCATTGTGTCACGAACAAGTACCCTGAACCGTTTTTCTTAACTCCGTCAATAGCTGATGGAAAATAGCATCGGGTGGAGACACTCGGATGGGCCTATGGGGCTTTGGGGGGGGGCGGGTATCGAAAATAAGGCCCAATATCGAGTGCCGCTCTTCGAGGACATATAATTGACTGCCACTCTGAATTAGCGTGTGCCAAATGGCCGATAGGAGCCCTGATATTCAAGATTTTTTTTTCCCCGAATCGCGATTCGATCGAGAGCCGTCTTTCGAGGGCCGTTGCAAAAAAATGGGTCCTACGAAAATTCTTAAAATCGCTCCAAGTATCCGTCATTGTGTCACGAACAAGTACCCTGAACCGTTTTTCTTAACTCCGTCAATAGCTGATGGAAAATAGCATCGGGTGGAGACACTCGGATGGGCCTATGGGGCTTTGGGGGGGGGCGGGTATCGAAAATAAGGCCCAATATCGAGTGCCGCTCTTCGAGGACATATAATTGACTGCCACTCTGAATTAGCGTGTGCCAAATGGCCGATAGGAGCCCTGATATTCAAGATTTTTTTTTCCCCGAATCGCGATTCGATCGAGAGCCGTCTTTCGAGGGCCGTTGCAAAAAAATGGGTCCTACGAAAATTCTTAAAATCGCTCCAAGTATCCGTCATTGTGTCACGAACAAGTACCCTGAACCGTTTTTCTTAACTCCGTCAATAGCTGATGGAAAATAGCATCGGGTGGAGACACTCGGATGGGCCTATGGGGCTTTGGGGGGGGGCGGGTATCGAAAATAAGGCCCAATATCGAGTGCCGCTCTTCCTGGACATATAATTGACTGCCACTCTGAATTAGCGTGTGCCAAATGGCCGATAGGAGCCCTGATATTCAAGATTTTTTTTTCCCCGAATCGCGATTCGATCGAGAGCCGTCTTTCGAGGGCCGTTGCAAAAAAATGGGTCCTACGAAAATTCTTAAAATCGCTCCAAGTATCCGTCATTGTGTCACGAACAAGTACCCTGAACCGTTTTTCTTAACTCCGTCAATAGCTGATGGAAAATAGCATCGGGTGGAGACACTCGGATGGGCCTATGGGGCTTTGGGGGGGGCGGGTATCGAAAATAAGGCCCAATATCGAGTGCCGCTCTTCGAGGACATATAATTGACTGCCACTCTGAATTAGCGTGTGCCAAATGGCCGATAGGAGCCCTGATATTCAAGATTTTTTTTTCCCCGAATCGCGATTCGATCGAGAGCCGTCTTTCGAGGGCCGTTGCAAAAAAATGGGTCCTACGAAAATTCTTAAAATCGCTCCAAGTATCCGTCATTGTGTCACGAACAAGTACCCTGAACCGTTTTTCTTAACTCCGTCAATAGCTGATGGAAAATAGCATCGGGTGGAGACACTCGGATGGGCCTATGGGGCTTTGGGGGGGGGCGGGTATCGAAAATAAGGCCCAATATCGAGTGCCGCTCTTCGAGGACATATAATTGACTGCCACTCTGAATTAGCGTGTGCCAAATGGCCGATAGGAGCCCTGATATTCAAGATTTTTTTTTCCCCGAATCGCGATTCGATCGAGAGCCGTCTTTCGAGGGCCGTTGCAAAAAAATGGGTCCTACGAAAATTCTTAAAATCGCTCCAAGTATCCGTCATTGTGTCACGAACAAGTACCCTGAACCGTTTTTCTTAACTCCGTCAATAGCTGATGGAAAATAGCATCGGGTGGAGACACTCGGATGGGCCTATGGGGCTTTGGGGGGGGGCGGGTATCGAAAATAAGGCCCAATATCGAGTGCCGCTCTTCGAGGACATATAATTGACTGCCACTCTGAATTAGCGTGTGCCAAATGGCCGATAGGAGCCCTGATATTCAAGATTTTTTTTTCCCCGAATCGCGATTCGATCGAGAGCCGTCTTTCGAGGGCCGTTGCAAAAAAATGGGTCCTACGAAAATTCTTAAAATCGCTCCAAGTATCCGTCATTGTGTCACGAACAAGTACCCTGAACCGTTTTTCTTAACTCCGTCAATAGCTGATGGAAAATAGCATCGGGTGGAGACACTCGGATGGGCCTATGGGGCTTTGGGGGGGGCGGGTATCGAAAATAAGGCCCAATATCGAGTGCCGCTCTTCGAGGACATATAATTGACTGCCACTCTGAATTAGCGTGTGCCAAATGGCCGATAGGAGCCCTGATATTCAAGATTTTTTTTTCCCCGAATCGCGATTCGATCGAGAGCCGTCTTTCGAGGGCCGTTGCAAAAAAATGGGTCCTACGAAAATTCTTAAAATCGCTCCAAGTATCCGTCATTGTGTCACGAACAAGTACCCTGAACCGTTTTTCTTAACTCCGTCAATAGCTGATGGAAAATAGCATCGGGTGGAGACACTCGGATGGGCCTATGGGGCTTTGGGGGGGGGCGGGTATCGAAAATAAGGCCCAATATCGAGTGCCGCTCTTCGAGGACATATAATTGACTGCCACTCTGAATTAGCGTGTGCCAAATGGCCGATAGGAGCCCTGATATTCAAGATTTTTTTTTCCCCGAATCGCGATTCGATCGAGAGCCGTCTTTCGAGGGCCGTTGCAAAAAAATGGGTCCTACGAAAATTCTTAAAATCGCTCCAAGTATCCGTCATTGTGTCACGAACAAGTACCCTGAACCGTTTTTCTTAACTCCGTCAATAGCTGATGGAAAATAGCATCGGGTGGAGACACTCGGATGGGCCTATGGGGCTTTGGGGGGGGCGGGTATCGAAAATAAGGCCCAATATCGAGTGCCGCTCTTCGAGGACATATAATTGACTGCCACTCTGAATTAGCGTGTGCCAAATGGCCGATAGGAGCCCTGATATTCAAGATTTTTTTTTCCCCGAATCGCGATTCGATCGAGAGCCGTCTTTCGAGGGCCGTTGCAAAAAAATGGGTCCTACGAAAATTCTTAAAATCGCTCCAAGTATCCGTCATTGTGTCACGAACAAGTACCCTGAACCGTTTTTCTTAACTCCGTCAATAGCTGATGGAAAATAGCATCGGGTGGAGACACTCGGATGGGCCTATGGGGCTTTGGGGGGGGGCGGGTATCGAAAATAAGGCCCAATATCGAGTGCCGCTCTTCGAGGACATATAATTGACTGCCACTCTGAATTAGCGTGTGCCAAATGGCCGATAGGAGCCCTGATATTCAAGATTTTTTTTTCCCCGAATCGCGATTCGATCGAGAGCCGTCTTTCGAGGGCCGTTGCAAAAAAATGGGTCCTACGAAAATTCTTAAAATCGCTCCAAGTATCCGTCATTGTGTCACGAACAAGTACCCTGAACCGTTTTTCTTAACTCCGTCAATAGCTGATGGAAAATAGCATCGGGTGGAGACACTCGGATGGGCCTATGGGGCTTTGGGGGGGGCGGGTATCGAAAATAAGGCCCAATATCGAGTGCCGCTCTTCGAGGACATATAATTGACTGCCACTCTGAATTAGCGTGTGCCAAATGGCCGATAGGAGCCCTGATATTCAAGATTTTTTTTTCCCCGAATCGCGATTCGATCGAGAGCCGTCTTTCGAGGGCCGTTGCAAAAAAATGGGTCCTACGAAAATTCTTAAAATCGCTCCAAGTATCCGTCATTGTGTCACGAACAAGTACCCTGAACCGTTTTTCTTAACTCCGTCAATAGCTGATGGAAAATAGCATCGGGTGGAGACACTCGGATGGGCCTATGGGGCTTTGGGGGGGGCGGGTATCGAAAATAAGGCCCAATATCGAGTGCCGCTCTTCGAGGACATATAATTGACTGCCACTCTGAATTAGCGTGTGCCAAATGGCCGATAGGAGCCCTGATATTCAAGATTTTTTTTTCCCCGAATCGCGATTCGATCGAGAGCCGTCTTTCGAGGGCCGTTGCAAAAAAATGGGTCCTACGAAAATTCTTAAAATCGCTCCAAGTATCCGTCATTGTGTCACGAACAAGTACCCTGAACCGTTTTTCTTAACTCCGTCAATAGCTGATGGAAAATAGCATCGGGTGGAGACACTCGGATGGGCCTATGGGGCTTTGGGGGGGGGCGGGTATCGAAAATAAGGCCCAATATCGAGTGCCGCTCTTCGAGGACATATAATTGACTGCCACTCTGAATTAGCGTGTGCCAAATGGCCGATAGGAGCCCTGATATTCAAGATTTTTTTTTCCCCGAATCGCGATTCGATCGAGAGCCGTCTTTCGAGGGCCGTTGCAAAAAAATGGGTCCTACGAAAATTCTTAAAATCGCTCCAAGTATCCGTCATTGTGTCACGAACAAGTACCCTGAACCGTTTTTCTTAACTCCGTCAATAGCTGATGGAAAATAGCATCGGGTGGAGACACTCGGATGGGCCTATGGGGCTTTGGGGGGGGGCGGGTATCGAAAATAAGGCCCAATATCGAGTGCCGCTCTTCGAGGACATATAATTGACTGCCACTCTGAATTAGCGTGTGCCAAATGGCCGATAGGAGCCCTGATATTCAAGATTTTTTTTTCCCCGAATCGCGATTCGATCGAGAGCCGTCTTTCGAGGGCCGTTGCAAAAAAATGGGTCCTACGAAAATTCTTAAAATCGCTCCAAGTATCCGTCATTGTGTCACGAACAAGTACCCTGAACCGTTTTTCTTAACTCCGTCAATAGCTGATGGAAAATAGCATCGGGTGGAGACACTCGGATGGGCCTATGGGGCTTTGGGGGGGGGCGGGTATCGAAAATAAGGCCCAATATCGAGTGCCGCTCTTCGAGGACATATAATTGACTGCCACTCTGAATTAGCGTGTGCCAAATGGCCGATAGGAGCCCTGATATTCAAGATTTTTTTTTCCCCGAATCGCGATTCGATCGAGAGCCGTCTTTCGAGGGCCGTTGCAAAAAAATGGGTCCTACGAAAATTCTTAAAATCGCTCCAAGTATCCGTCATTGTGTCACGAACAAGTACCCTGAACCGTTTTTCTTAACTCCGTCAATAGCTGATGGAAAATAGCATCGGGTGGAGACACTCGGATGGGCCTATGGGGCTTTGGGGGGGGGCGGGTATCGAAAATAAGGCCCAATATCGAGTGCCGCTCTTCGAGGACATATAATTGACTGCCACTCTGAATTAGCGTGTGCCAAATGGCCGATAGGAGCCCTGATATTCAAGATTTTTTTTTCCCCGAATCGCGATTCGATCGAGAGCCGTCTTTCGAGGGCCGTTGCAAAAAAATGGGTCCTACGAAAATTCTTAAAATCGCTCCAAGTATCCGTCATTGTGTCACGAACAAGTACCCTGAACCGTTTTTCTTAACTCCGTCAATAGCTGATGGAAAATAGCATCGGGTGGAGACACTCGGATGGGCCTATGGGGCTTTGGGGGGGGCGGGTATCGAAAATAAGGCCCAATATCGAGTGCCGCTCTTCGAGGACATATAATTGACTGCCACTCTGAATTAGCGTGTGCCAAATGGCCGATAGGAGCCCTGATATTCAAGATTTTTTTTTCCCCGAATCGCGATTCGATCGAGAGCCGTCTTTCGAGGGCCGTTGCAAAAAAATGGGTCCTACGAAAATTCTTAAAATCGCTCCAAGTATCCGTCATTGTGTCACGAACAAGTACCCTGAACCGTTTTTCTTAACTCCGTCAATAGCTGATGGAAAATAGCATCGGGTGGAGACACTCGGATGGGCCTATGGGGCTTTGGGGGGGGCGGGTATCGAAAATAAGGCCCAATATCGAGTGCCGCTCTTCGAGGACATATAATTGACTGCCACTCTGAATTAGCGTGTGCCAAATGGCCGATAGGAGCCCTGATATTCAAGATTTTTTTTTCCCCGAATCGCGATTCGATCGAGAGCCGTCTTTCGAGGGCCGTTGCAAAAAAATGGGTCCTACGAAAATTCTTAAAATCGCTCCAAGTATCCGTCATTGTGTCACGAACAAGTACCCTGAACCGTTTTTCTTAACTCCGTCAATAGCTGATGGAAAATAGCATCGGGTGGAGACACTCGGATGGGCCTATGGGGCTTTGGGGGGGGCGGGTATCGAAAATAAGGCCCAATATCGAGTGCCGCTCTTCGAGGACATATAATTGACTGCCACTCTGAATTAGCGTGTGCCAAATGGCCGATAGGAGCCCTGATATTCAAGATTTTTTTTTCCCCGAATCGCGATTCGATCGAGAGCCGTCTTTCGAGGGCCGTTGCAAAAAAATGGGTCCTACGAAAATTCTTAAAATCGCTCCAAGTATCCGTCATTGTGTCACGAACAAGTACCCTGAACCGTTTTTCTTAACTCCGTCAATAGCTGATGGAAAATAGCATCGGGTGGAGACACTCGGATGGGCCTATGGGGCTTTGGGGGGGGCGGGTATCGAAAATAAGGCCCAATATCGAGTGCCGCTCTTCGAGGACATATAATTGACTGCCACTCTGAATTAGCGTGTGCCAAATGGCCGATAGGAGCCCTGATATTCAAGATTTTTTTTTCCCCGAATCGCGATTCGATCGAGAGCCGTCTTTCGAGGGCCGTTGCAAAAAAATGGGTCCTACGAAAATTCTTAAAATCGCTCCAAGTATCCGTCATTGTGTCACGAACAAGTACCCTGAACCGTTTTTCTTAACTCCGTCAATAGCTGATGGAAAATAGCATCGGGTGGAGACACTCGGATGGGCCTATGGGGCTTTGGGGGGGGCGGGTATCGAAAATAAGGCCCAATATCGAGTGCCGCTCTTCGAGGACATATAATTGACTGCCACTCTGAATTAGCGTGTGCCAAATGGCCGATAGGAGCCCTGATATTCAAGATTTTTTTTTCCCCGAATCGCGATTCGATCGAGAGCCGTCTTTCGAGGGCCGTTGCAAAAAAATGGGTCCTACGAAAATTCTTAAAATCGCTCCAAGTATCCGTCATTGTGTCACGAACAAGTACCCTGAACCGTTTTTCTTAACTCCGTCAATAGCTGATGGAAAATAGCATCGGGTGGAGACACTCGGATGGGCCTATGGGGCTTTGGGGGGGGCGGGTATCGAAAATAAGGCCCAATATCGAGTGCCGCTCTTCGAGGACATATAATTGACTGCCACTCTGAATTAGCGTGTGCCAAATGGCCGATAGGAGCCCTGATATTCAAGATTTTTTTTTCCCCGAATCGCGATTCGATCGAGAGCCGTCTTTCGAGGGCCGTTGCAAAAAAATGGGTCCTACGAAAATTCTTAAAATCGCTCCAAGTATCCGTCATTGTGTCACGAACAAGTACCCTGAACCGTTTTTCTTAACTCCGTCAATAGCTGATGGAAAATAGCATCGGGTGGAGACACTCGGATGGGCCTATGGGGCTTTGGGGGGGGCGGGTATCGAAAATAAGGCCCAATATCGAGTGCCGCTCTTCGAGGACATATAATTGACTGCCACTCTGAATTAGCGTGTGCCAAATGGCCGATAGGAGCCCTGATATTCAAGATTTTTTTTTCCCCGAATCGCGATTCGATCGAGAGCCGTCTTTCGAGGGCCGTTGCAAAAAAATGGGTCCTACGAAAATTCTTAAAATCGCTCCAAGTATCCGTCATTGTGTCACGAACAAGTACCCTGAACCGTTTTTCTTAACTCCGTCAATAGCTGATGGAAAATAGCATCGGGTGGAGACACTCGGATGGGCCTATGGGGCTTTGGGGGGGGCGGGTATCGAAAATAAGGCCCAATATCGAGTGCCGCTCTTCGAGGACATATAATTGACTGCCACTCTGAATTAGCGTGTGCCAAATGGCCGATAGGAGCCCTGATATTCAAGATTTTTTTTTCCCCGAATCGCGATTCGATCGAGAGCCGTCTTTCGAGGGCCGTTGCAAAAAAATGGGTCCTACGAAAATTCTTAAAATCGCTCCAAGTATCCGTCATTGTGTCACGAACAAGTACCCTGAACCGTTTTTCTTAACTCCGTCAATAGCTGATGGAAAATAGCATCGGGTGGAGACACTCGGATGGGCCTATGGGGCTTTGGGGGGGGCGGGTATCGAAAATAAGGCCCAATATCGAGTGCCGCTCTTCGAGGACATATAATTGACTGCCACTCTGAATTAGCGTGTGCCAAATGGCCGATAGGAGCCCTGATATTCAAGATTTTTTTTTCCCCGAATCGCGATTCGATCGAGAGCCGTCTTTCGAGGGCCGTTGCAAAAAAATGGGTCCTACGAAAATTCTTAAAATCGCTCCAAGTATCCGTCATTGTGTCACGAACAAGTACCCTGAACCGTTTTTCTTAACTCCGTCAATAGCTGATGGAAAATAGCATCGGGTGGAGACACTCGGATGGGCCTATGGGGCTTTGGGGGGGGCGGGTATCGAAAATAAGGCCCAATATCGAGTGCCGCTCTTCGAGGACATATAATTGACTGCCACTCTGAATTAGCGTGTGCCAAATGGCCGATAGGAGCCCTGATATTCAAGATTTTTTTTTCCCCGAATCGCGATTCGATCGAGAGCCGTCTTTCGAGGGCCGTTGCAAAAAAATGGGTCCTACGAAAATTCTTAAAATCGCTCCAAGTATCCGTCATTGTGTCACGAACAAGTACCCTGAACCGTTTTTCTTAACTCCGTCAATAGCTGATGGAAAATAGCATCGGGTGGAGACACTCGGATGGGCCTATGGGGCTTTGGGGGGGGCGGGTATCGAAAATAAGGCCCAATATCGAGTGCCGCTCTTCGAGGACATATAATTGACTGCCACTCTGAATTAGCGTGTGCCAAATGGCCGATAGGAGCCCTGATATTCAAGATTTTTTTTTCCCCGAATCGCGATTCGATCGAGAGCCGTCTTTCGAGGGCCGTTGCAAAAAAATGGGTCCTACGAAAATTCTTAAAATCGCTCCAAGTATCCGTCATTGTGTCACGAACAAGTACCCTGAACCGTTTTTCTTAACTCCGTCAATAGCTGATGGAAAATAGCATCAATAGCATCGGGTGGAGACACTCGGATGGGCCTATGGGGCTTTGGGGGGGGCGGGTATCGAAAATAAGGCCCAATATCGAGTGCCGCTCTTCGAGGACATATAATTGACTGCCACTCTGAATTAGCGTGTGCCAAATGGCCGATAGGAGCCCTGATATTCAAGATTTTTTTTTCCCCGAATCGCGATTCGATCGAGAGCCGTCTTTCGAGGGCCGTTGCAAAAAAATGGGTCCTACGAAAATTCTTAAAATCGCTCCAAGTATCCGTCATTGTGTCACGAACAAGTACCCTGAACCGTTTTTCTTAACTCCGTCAATAGCTGATGGAAAATAGCATCGGGTGGAGACACTCGGATGGGCCTATGGGGCTTTGGGGGGGGGCGGGTATCGAAAATAAGGCCCAATATCGAGTGCCGCTCTTCGAGGACATATAATTGACTGCCACTCTGAATTAGCGTGTGCCAAATGGCCGATAGGAGCCCTGATATTCAAGATTTTTTTTTCCCCGAATCGCGATTCGATCGAGAGCCGTCTTTCGAGGGCCGTTGCAAAAAAATGGGTCCTACGAAAATTCTTAAAATCGCTCCAAGTATCCGTCATTGTGTCACGAACAAGTACCCTGAACCGTTTTTCTTAACTCCGTCAATAGCTGATGGAAAATAGCATCGGGTGGAGACACTCGGATGGGCCTATGGGGCTTTGGGGGGGGGCGGGTATCGAAAATAAGGCCCAATATCGAGTGCCGCTCTTCGAGGACATATAATTGACTGCCACTCTGAATTAGCGTGTGCCAAATGGCCGATAGGAGCCCTGATATTCAAGATTTTTTTTTCCCCGAATCGCGATTCGATCGAGAGCCGTCTTTCGAGGGCCGTTGCAAAAAAATGGGTCCTACGAAAATTCTTAAAATCGCTCCAAGTATCCGTCATTGTGTCACGAACAAGTACCCTGAACCGTTTTTCTTAACTCCGTCAATAGCTGATGGAAAATAGCATCGGGTGGAGACACTCGGATGGGCCTATGGGGCTTTGGGGGGGGCGGGTATCGAAAATAAGGCCCAATATCGAGTGCCGCTCTTCGAGGACATATAATTGACTGCCACTCTGAATTAGCGTGTGCCAAATGGCCGATAGGAGCCCTGATATTCAAGATTTTTTTTTCCCCGAATCGCGATTCGATCGAGAGCCGTCTTTCGAGGGCCGTTGCAAAAAAATGGGTCCTACGAAAATTCTTAAAATCGCTCCAAGTATCCGTCATTGTGTCACGAACAAGTACCCTGAACCGTTTTTCTTAACTCCGTCAATAGCTGATGGAAAATAGCATCGGGTGGAGACACTCGGATGGGCCTATGGGGCTTTGGGGGGGGGCGGGTATCGAAAATAAGGCCCAATATCGAGTGCCGCTCTTCGAGGACATATAATTGACTGCCACTCTGAATTAGCGTGTGCCAAATGGCCGATAGGAGCCCTGATATTCAAGATTTTTTTTTCCCCGAATCGCGATTCGATCGAGAGCCGTCTTTCGAGGGCCGTTGCAAAAAAATGGGTCCTACGAAAATTCTTAAAATCGCTCCAAGTATCCGTCATTGTGTCACGAACAAGTACCCTGAACCGTTTTTCTTAACTCCGTCAATAGCTGATGGAAAATAGCATCGGGTGGAGACACTCGGATGGGCCTATGGGGCTTTGGGGGGGGGCGGGTATCGAAAATAAGGCCCAATATCGAGTGCCGCTCTTCGAGGACATATAATTGACTGCCACTCTGAATTAGCGTGTGCCAAATGGCCGATAGGAGCCCTGATATTCAAGATTTTTTTTTCCCCGAATCGCGATTCGATCGAGAGCCGTCTTTCGAGGGCCGTTGCAAAAAAATGGGTCCTACGAAAATTCTTAAAATCGCTCCAAGTATCCGTCATTGTGTCACGAACAAGTACCCTGAACCGTTTTTCTTAACTCCGTCAATAGCTGATGGAAAATAGCATCGGGTGGAGACACTCGGATGGGCCTATGGGGCTTTGGGGGGGGGCGGGTATCGAAAATAAGGCCCAATATCGAGTGCCGCTCTTCGAGGACATATAATTGACTGCCACTCTGAATTAGCGTGTGCCAAATGGCCGATAGGAGCCCTGATATTCAAGATTTTTTTTTCCCCGAATCGCGATTCGATCGAGAGCCGTCTTTCGAGGGCCGTTGCAAAAAAATGGGTCCTACGAAAATTCTTAAAATCGCTCCAAGTATCCGTCATTGTGTCACGAACAAGTACCCTGAACCGTTTTTCTTAACTCCGTCAATAGCTGATGGAAAATAGCATCGGGTGGAGACACTCGGATGGGCCTATGGGGCTTTGGGGGGGGGCGGGTATCGAAAATAAGGCCCAATATCGAGTGCCGCTCTTCGAGGACATATAATTGACTGCCACTCTGAATTAGCGTGTGCCAAATGGCCGATAGGAGCCCTGATATTCAAGATTTTTTTTTCCCCGAATCGCGATTCGATCGAGAGCCGTCTTTCGAGGGCCGTTGCAAAAAAATGGGTCCTACGAAAATTCTTAAAATCGCTCCAAGTATCCGTCATTGTGTCACGAACAAGTACCCTGAACCGTTTTTCTTAACTCCGTCAATAGCTGATGGAAAATAGCATCGGGTGGAGACACTCGGATGGGCCTATGGGGCTTTGGGGGGGGGCGGGTATCGAAAATAAGGCCCAATATCGAGTGCCGCTCTTCGAGGACATATAATTGACTGCCACTCTGAATTAGCGTGTGCCAAATGGCCGATAGGAGCCCTGATATTCAAGATTTTTTTTTCCCCGAATCGCGATTCGATCGAGAGCCGTCTTTCGAGGGCCGTTGCAAAAAAATGGGTCCTACGAAAATTCTTAAAATCGCTCCAAGTATCCGTCATTGTGTCACGAACAAGTACCCTGAACCGTTTTTCTTAACTCCGTCAATAGCTGATGGAAAATAGCATCGGGTGGAGACACTCGGATGGGCCTATGGGGCTTTGGGGGGGGGCGGGTATCGAAAATAAGGCCCAATATCGAGTGCCGCTCTTCGAGGACATATAATTGACTGCCACTCTGAATTAGCGTGTGCCAAATGGCCGATAGGAGCCCTGATATTCAAGATTTTTTTTTCCCCGAATCGCGATTCGATCGAGAGCCGTCTTTCGAGGGCCGTTGCAAAAAAATGGGTCCTACGAAAATTCTTAAAATCGCTCCAAGTATCCGTCATTGTGTCACGAACAAGTACCCTGAACCGTTTTTCTTAACTCCGTCAATAGCTGATGGAAAATAGCATCGGGTGGAGACACTCGGATGGGCCTATGGGGCTTTGGGGGGGGGCGGGTATCGAAAATAAGGCCCAATATCGAGTGCCGCTCTTCGAGGACATATAATTGACTGCCACTCTGAATTAGCGTGTGCCAAATGGCCGATAGGAGCCCTGATATTCAAGATTTTTTTTTCCCCGAATCGCGATTCGATCGAGAGCCGTCTTTCGAGGGCCGTTGCAAAAAAATGGGTCCTACGAAAATTCTTAAAATCGCTCCAAGTATCCGTCATTGTGTCACGAACAAGTACCCTGAACCGTTTTTCTTAACTCCGTCAATAGCTGATGGAAAATAGCATCGGGTGGAGACACTCGGATGGGCCTATGGGGCTTTGGGGGGGGGCGGGTATCGAAAATAAGGCCCAATATCGAGTGCCGCTCTTCGAGGACATATAATTGACTGCCACTCTGAATTAGCGTGTGCCAAATGGCCGATAGGAGCCCTGATATTCAAGATTTTTTTTTCCCCGAATCGCGATTCGATCGAGAGCCGTCTTTCGAGGGCCGTTGCAAAAAAATGGGTCCTACGAAAATTCTTAAAATCGCTCCAAGTATCCGTCATTGTGTCACGAACAAGTACCCTGAACCGTTTTTCTTAACTCCGTCAATAGCTGATGGAAAATAGCATCGGGTGGAGACACTCGGATGGGCCTATGGGGCTTTGGGGGGGGGCGGGTATCGAAAATAAGGCCCAATATCGAGTGCCGCTCTTCGAGGACATATAATTGACTGCCACTCTGAATTAGCGTGTGCCAAATGGCCGATAGGAGCCCTGATATTCAAGATTTTTTTTTCCCCGAATCGCGATTCGATCGAGAGCCGTCTTTCGAGGGCCGTTGCAAAAAAATGGGTCCTACGAAAATTCTTAAAATCGCTCCAAGTATCCGTCATTGTGTCACGAACAAGTACCCTGAACCGTTTTTCTTAACTCCGTCAATAGCTGATGGAAAATAGCATCGGGTGGAGACACTCGGATGGGCCTATGGGGCTTTGGGGGGGGGGCGGGTATCGAAAATAAGGCCCAATATCGAGTGCCGCTCTTCGAGGACATATAATTGACTGCCACTCTGAATTAGCGTGTGCCAAATGGCCGATAGGAGCCCTGATATTCAAGATTTTTTTTTCCCCGAATCGCGATTCGATCGAGAGCCGTCTTTCGAGGGCCGTTGCAAAAAAATGGGTCCTACGAAAATTCTTAAAATCGCTCCAAGTATCCGTCATTGTGTCACGAACAAGTACCCTGAACCGTTTTTCTTAACTCCGTCAATAGCTGATGGAAAATAGCATCGGGTGGAGACACTCGGATGGGCCTATGGGGCTTTGGGGGGGCGGGTGTATCGAAAATAAGGCCCAATATCGAGTGCCGCTCTTCGAGGACATATAATTGACTGCCACTCTGAATTAGCGTGTGCCAAATGGCCGATAGGAGCCCTGATATTCAAGATTTTTTTTTCCCCGAATCGCGATTCGATCGAGAGCCGTCTTTCGAGGGCCGTTGCAAAAAAATGGGTCCTACGAAAATTCTTAAAATCGCTCCAAGTATCCGTCATTGTGTCACGAACAAGTACCCTGAACCGTTTTTCTTAACTCCTCCGTCAATAGCTGATGGAAAATAGCATCGGGTGGAGACACTCGGATGGGCCTATGGGGCTTTGGGGGGGGCGGGTATCGAAAATAAGGCCCAATATCGAGTGCCGCTCTTCGAGGACATATAATTGACTGCCACTCTGAATTAGCGTGTGCCAAATGGCCGATAGGAGCCCTGATATTCAAGATTTTTTTTTCCCCGAATCGCGATTCGATCGAGAGCCGTCTTTCGAGGGCCGTTGCAAAAAAATGGGTCCTACGAAAATTCTTAAAATCGCTCCAAGTATCCGTCATTGTGTCACGAACAAGTACCCTGAACCGTTTTTCTTAACTCCGTCAATAGCTGATGGAAAATAGCATCGGGTGGAGACACTCGGATGGGCCTATGGGGCTTTGGGGGGGGGCGGGTATCGAAAATAAGGCCCAATATCGAGTGCCGCTCTTCGAGGACATATAATTGACTGCCACTCTGAATTAGCGTGTGCCAAATGGCCGATAGGAGCCCTGATATTCAAGATTTTTTTTTCCCCGAATCGCGATTCGATCGAGAGCCGTCTTTCGAGGGCCGTTGCAAAAAAATGGGTCCTACGAAAATTCTTAAAATCGCTCCAAGTATCCGTCATTGTGTCACGAACAAGTACCCTGAACCGTTTTTCTTAACTCCGTCAATAGCTGATGGAAAATAGCATCGGGTGGAGACACTCGGATGGGCCTATGGGGCTTTGGGGGGGGGCGGGTATCGAAAATAAGGCCCAATATCGAGTGCCGCTCTTCGAGGACATATAATTGACTGCCACTCTGAATTAGCGTGTGCCAAATGGCCGATAGGAGCCCTGATATTCAAGATTTTTTTTTCCCCGAATCGCGATTCGATCGAGAGCCGTCTTTCGAGGGCCGTTGCAAAAAAATGGGTCCTACGAAAATTCTTAAAATCGCTCCAAGTATCCGTCATTGTGTCACGAACAAGTACCCTGAACCGTTTTTCTTAACTCCGTCAATAGCTGATGGAAAATAGCATCGGGTGGAGACACTCGGATGGGCCTATGGGGCTTTGGGGGGGGGCGGGTATCGAAAATAAGGCCCAATATCGAGTGCCGCTCTTCGAGGACATATAATTGACTGCCACTCTGAATTAGCGTGTGCCAAATGGCCGATAGGAGCCCTGATATTCAAGATTTTTTTTTCCCCGAATCGCGATTCGATCGAGAGCCGTCTTTCGAGGGCCGTTGCAAAAAAATGGGTCCTACGAAAATTCTTAAAATCGCTCCAAGTATCCGTCATTGTGTCACGAACAAGTACCCTGAACCGTTTTTCTTAACTCCGTCAATAGCTGATGGAAAATAGCATCGGGTGGAGACACTCGGATGGGCCTATGGGGCTTTGGGGGGGGGCGGGTATCGAAAATAAGGCCCAATATCGAGTGCCGCTCTTCGAGGACATATAATTGACTGCCACTCTGAATTAGCGTGTGCCAAATGGCCGATAGGAGCCCTGATATTCAAGATTTTTTTTTCCCCGAATCGCGATTCGATCGAGAGCCGTCTTTCGAGGGCCGTTGCAAAAAAATGGGTCCTACGAAAATTCTTAAAATCGCTCCAAGTATCCGTCATTGTGTCACGAACAAGTACCCTGAACCGTTTTTCTTAACTCCGTCAATAGCTGATGGAAAATAGCATCGGGTGGAGACACTCGGATGGGCCTATGGGGCTTTGGGGGGGGGCGGGTATCGAAAATAAGGCCCAATATCGAGTGCCGCTCTTCGAGGACATATAATTGACTGCCACTCTGAATTAGCGTGTGCCAAATGGCCGATAGGAGCCCTGATATTCAAGATTTTTTTTTCCCCGAATCGCGATTCGATCGAGAGCCGTCTTTCGAGGGCCGTTGCAAAAAAATGGGTCCTACGAAAATTCTTAAAATCGCTCCAAGTATCCGTCATTGTGTCACGAACAAGTACCCTGAACCGTTTTTCTTAACTCCGTCAATAGCTGATGGAAAATAGCATCGGGTGGAGACACTCGGATGGGCCTATGGGGCTTTGGGGGGGGGCGGGTATCGAAAATAAGGCCCAATATCGAGTGCCGCTCTTCGAGGACATATAATTGACTGCCACTCTGAATTAGCGTGTGCCAAATGGCCGATAGGAGCCCTGATATTCAAGATTTTTTTTTCCCCGAATCGCGATTCGATCGAGAGCCGTCTTTCGAGGGCCGTTGCAAAAAAATGGGTCCTACGAAAATTCTTAAAATCGCTCCAAGTATCCGTCATTGTGTCACGAACAAGTACCCTGAACCGTTTTTCTTAACTCCGTCAATAGCTGATGGAAAATAGCATCGGGTGGAGACACTCGGATGGGCCTATGGGGCTTTGGGGGGGGGCGGGTATCGAAAATAAGGCCCAATATCGAGTGCCGCTCTTCGAGGACATATAATTGACTGCCACTCTGAATTAGCGTGTGCCAAATGGCCGATAGGAGCCCTGATATTCAAGATTTTTTTTTCCCCGAATCGCGATTCGATCGAGAGCCGTCTTTCGAGGGCCGTTGCAAAAAAATGGGTCCTACGAAAATTCTTAAAATCGCTCCAAGTATCCGTCATTGTGTCACGAACAAGTACCCTGAACCGTTTTTCTTAACTCCGTCAATAGCTGATGGAAAATAGCATCGGGTGGAGACACTCGGATGGGCCTATGGGGCTTTGGGGGGGGGCGGGTATCGAAAATAAGGCCCAATATCGAGTGCCGCTCTTCGAGGACATATAATTGACTGCCACTCTGAATTAGCGTGTGCCAAATGGCCGATAGGAGCCCTGATATTCAAGATTTTTTTTTCCCCGAATCGCGATTCGATCGAGAGCCGTCTTTCGAGGGCCGTTGCAAAAAAATGGGTCCTACGAAAATTCTTAAAATCGCTCCAAGTATCCGTCATTGTGTCACGAACAAGTACCCTGAACCGTTTTTCTTAACTCCGTCAATAGCTGATGGAAAATAGCATCGGGTGGAGACACTCGGATGGGCCTATGGGGCTTTGGGGGGGGGCGGGTATCGAAAATAAGGCCCAATATCGAGTGCCGCTCTTCGAGGACATATAATTGACTGCCACTCTGAATTAGCGTGTGCCAAATGGCCGATAGGAGCCCTGATATTCAAGATTTTTTTTTCCCCGAATCGCGATTCGATCGAGAGCCGTCTTTCGAGGGCCGTTGCAAAAAAATGGGTCCTACGAAAATTCTTAAAATCGCTCCAAGTATCCGTCATTGTGTCACGAACAAGTACCCTGAACCGTTTTTCTTAACTCCGTCAATAGCTGATGGAAAATAGCATCGGGTGGAGACACTCGGATGGGCCTATGGGGCTTTGGGGGGGGCGGGTATCGAAAATAAGGCCCAATATCGAGTGCCGCTCTTCGAGGACATATAATTGACTGCCACTCTGAATTAGCGTGTGCCAAATGGCCGATAGGAGCCCTGATATTCAAGATTTTTTTTTCCCCGAATCGCGATTCGATCGAGAGCCGTCTTTCGAGGGCCGTTGCAAAAAAATGGGTCCTACGAAAATTCTTAAAATCGCTCCAAGTATCCGTCATTGTGTCACGAACAAGTACCCTGAACCGTTTTTCTTAACTCCGTCAATAGCTGATGGAAAATAGCATCGGGTGGAGACACTCGGATGGGCCTATGGGGCTTTGGGGGGGGCGGGTATCGAAAATAAGGCCCAATATCGAGTGCCGCTCTTCGAGGACATATAATTGACTGCCACTCTGAATTAGCGTGTGCCAAATGGCCGATAGGAGCCCTGATATTCAAGATTTTTTTTTCCCCGAATCGCGATTCGATCGAGAGCCGTCTTTCGAGGGCCGTTGCAAAAAAATGGGTCCTACGAAAATTCTTAAAATCGCTCCAAGTATCCGTCATTGTGTCACGAACAAGTACCCTGAACCGTTTTTCTTAACTCCGTCAATAGCTGATGGAAAATAGCATCGGGTGGAGACACTCGGATGGGCCTATGGGGCTTTGGGGGGGGGCGGGTATCGAAAATAAGGCCCAATATCGAGTGCCGCTCTTCGAGGACATATAATTGACTGCCACTCTGAATTAGCGTGTGCCAAATGGCCGATAGGAGCCCTGATATTCAAGATTTTTTTTTCCCCGAATCGCGATTCGATCGAGAGCCGTCTTTCGAGGGCCGTTGCAAAAAAATGGGTCCTACGAAAATTCTTAAAATCGCTCCAAGTATCCGTCATTGTGTCACGAACAAGTACCCTGAACCGTTTTTCTTAACTCCGTCAATAGCTGATGGAAAATAGCATCGGGTGGAGACACTCGGATGGGCCTATGGGGCTTTGGGGGGGGGCGGGTATCGAAAATAAGGCCCAATATCGAGTGCCGCTCTTCGAGGACATATAATTGACTGCCACTCTGAATTAGCGTGTGCCAAATGGCCGATAGGAGCCCTGATATTCAAGATTTTTTTTTCCCCGAATCGCGATTCGATCGAGAGCCGTCTTTCGAGGGCCGTTGCAAAAAAATGGGTCCTACGAAAATTCTTAAAATCGCTCCAAGTATCCGTCATTGTGTCACGAACAAGTACCCTGAACCGTTTTTCTTAACTCCGTCAATAGCTGATGGAAAATAGCATCGGGTGGAGACACTCGGATGGGCCTATGGGGCTTTGGGGGGGGCGGGTATCGAAAATAAGGCCCAATATCGAGTGCCGCTCTTCGAGGACATATAATTGACTGCCACTCTGAATTAGCGTGTGCCAAATGGCCGATAGGAGCCCTGATATTCAAGATTTTTTTTTCCCCGAATCGCGATTCGATCGAGAGCCGTCTTTCGAGGGCCGTTGCAAAAAAATGGGTCCTACGAAAATTCTTAAAATCGCTCCAAGTATCCGTCATTGTGTCACGAACAAGTACCCTGAACCGTTTTTCTTAACTCCGTCAATAGCTGATGGAAAATAGCATCGGGTGGAGACACTCGGATGGGCCTATGGGGCTTTGGGGGGGGGCGGGTATCGAAAATAAGGCCCAATATCGAGTGCCGCTCTTCGAGGACATATAATTGACTGCCACTCTGAATTAGCGTGTGCCAAATGGCCGATAGGAGCCCTGATATTCAAGATTTTTTTTTCCCCGAATCGCGATTCGATCGAGAGCCGTCTTTCGAGGGCCGTTGCAAAAAAATGGGTCCTACGAAAATTCTTAAAATCGCTCCAAGTATCCGTCATTGTGTCACGAACAAGTACCCTGAACCGTTTTTCTTAACTCCGTCAATAGCTGATGGAAAATAGCATCGGGTGGAGACACTCGGATGGGCCTATGGGGCTTTGGGGGGGGCGGGTATCGAAAATAAGGCCCAATATCGAGTGCCGCTCTTCGAGGACATATAATTGACTGCCACTCTGAATTAGCGTGTGCCAAATGGCCGATAGGAGCCCTGATATTCAAGATTTTTTTTTCCCCGAATCGCGATTCGATCGAGAGCCGTCTTTCGAGGGCCGTTGCAAAAAAATGGGTCCTACGAAAATTCTTAAAATCGCTCCAAGTATCCGTCATTGTGTCACGAACAAGTACCCTGAACCGTTTTTCTTAACTCCGTCAATAGCTGATGGAAAATAGCATCGGGTGGAGACACTCGGATGGGCCTATGGGGCTTTGGGGGGGGCGGGTATCGAAAATAAGGCCCAATATCGAGTGCCGCTCTTCGAGGACATATAATTGACTGCCACTCTGAATTAGCGTGTGCCAAATGGCCGATAGGAGCCCTGATATTCAAGATTTTTTTTTCCCCGAATCGCGATTCGATCGAGAGCCGTCTTTCGAGGGCCGTTGCAAAAAAATGGGTCCTACGAAAATTCTTAAAATCGCTCCAAGTATCCGTCATTGTGTCACGAACAAGTACCCTGAACCGTTTTTCTTAACTCCGTCAATAGCTGATGGAAAATAGCATCGGGTGGAGACACTCGGATGGGCCTATGGGGCTTTGGGGGGGGCGGGTATCGAAAATAAGGCCCAATATCGAGTGCCGCTCTTCGAGGACATATAATTGACTGCCACTCTGAATTAGCGTGTGCCAAATGGCCGATAGGAGCCCTGATATTCAAGATTTTTTTTTCCCCGAATCGCGATTCGATCGAGAGCCGTCTTTCGAGGGCCGTTGCAAAAAAATGGGTCCTACGAAAATTCTTAAAATCGCTCCAAGTATCCGTCATTGTGTCACGAACAAGTACCCTGAACCGTTTTTCTTAACTCCGTCAATAGCTGATGGAAAATAGCATCGGGTGGAGACACTCGGATGGGCCTATGGGGCTTTGGGGGGGGCGGGTATCGAAAATAAGGCCCAATATCGAGTGCCGCTCTTCGAGGACATATAATTGACTGCCACTCTGAATTAGCGTGTGCCAAATGGCCGATAGGAGCCCTGATATTCAAGATTTTTTTTTCCCCGAATCGCGATTCGATCGAGAGCCGTCTTTCGAGGGCCGTTGCAAAAAAATGGGTCCTACGAAAATTCTTAAAATCGCTCCAAGTATCCGTCATTGTGTCACGAACAAGTACCCTGAACCGTTTTTCTTAACTCCGTCAATAGCTGATGGAAAATAGCATCGGGTGGAGACACTCGGATGGGCCTATGGGGCTTTGGGGGGGGCGGGTATCGAAAATAAGGCCCAATATCGAGTGCCGCTCTTCGAGGACATATAATTGACTGCCACTCTGAATTAGCGTGTGCCAAATGGCCGATAGGAGCCCTGATATTCAAGATTTTTTTTTCCCCGAATCGCGATTCGATCGAGAGCCGTCTTTCGAGGGCCGTTGCAAAAAAATGGGTCCTACGAAAATTCTTAAAATCGCTCCAAGTATCCGTCATTGTGTCACGAACAAGTACCCTGAACCGTTTTTCTTAACTCCGTCAATAGCTGATGGAAAATAGCATCGGGTGGAGACACTCGGATGGGCCTATGGGGCTTTGGGGGGGGCGGGTATCGAAAATAAGGCCCAATATCGAGTGCCGCTCTTCGAGGACATATAATTGACTGCCACTCTGAATTAGCGTGTGCCAAATGGCCGATAGGAGCCCTGATATTCAAGATTTTTTTTTCCCCGAATCGCGATTCGATCGAGAGCCGTCTTTCGAGGGCCGTTGCAAAAAAATGGGTCCTACGAAAATTCTTAAAATCGCTCCAAGTATCCGTCATTGTGTCACGAACAAGTACCCTGAACCGTTTTTCTTAACTCCGTCAATAGCTGATGGAAAATAGCATCGGGTGGAGACACTCGGATGGGCCTATGGGGCTTTGGGGGGGGCGGGTATCGAAAATAAGGCCCAATATCGAGTGCCGCTCTTCGAGGACATATAATTGACTGCCACTCTGAATTAGCGTGTGCCAAATGGCCGATAGGAGCCCTGATATTCAAGATTTTTTTTTCCCCGAATCGCGATTCGATCGAGAGCCGTCTTTCGAGGGCCGTTGCAAAAAAATGGGTCCTACGAAAATTCTTAAAATCGCTCCAAGTATCCGTCATTGTGTCACGAACAAGTACCCTGAACCGTTTTTCTTAACTCCGTCAATAGCTGATGGAAAATAGCATCGGGTGGAGACACTCGGATGGGCCTATGGGGCTTTGGGGGGGGGCGGGTATCGAAAATAAGGCCCAATATCGAGTGCCGCTCTTCGAGGACATATAATTGACTGCCACTCTGAATTAGCGTGTGCCAAATGGCCGATAGGAGCCCTGATATTCAAGATTTTTTTTTCCCCGAATCGCGATTCGATCGAGAGCCGTCTTTCGAGGGCCGTTGCAAAAAAATGGGTCCTACGAAAATTCTTAAAATCGCTCCAAGTATCCGTCATTGTGTCACGAACAAGTACCCTGAACCGTTTTTCTTAACTCCGTCAATAGCTGATGGAAAATAGCATCGGGTGGAGACACTCGGATGGGCCTATGGGGCTTTGGGGGGGGCGGGTATCGAAAATAAGGCCCAATATCGAGTGCCGCTCTTCGAGGACATATAATTGACTGCCACTCTGAATTAGCGTGTGCCAAATGGCCGATAGGAGCCCTGATATTCAAGATTTTTTTTTCCCCGAATCGCGATTCGATCGAGAGCCGTCTTTCGAGGGCCGTTGCAAAAAAATGGGTCCTACGAAAATTCTTAAAATCGCTCCAAGTATCCGTCATTGTGTCACGAACAAGTACCCTGAACCGTTTTTCTTAACTCCGTCAATAGCTGATGGAAAATAGCATCGGGTGGAGACACTCGGATGGGCCTATGGGGCTTTGGGGGGGGGCGGGTATCGAAAATAAGGCCCAATATCGAGTGCCGCTCTTCGAGGACATATAATTGACTGCCACTCTGAATTAGCGTGTGCCAAATGGCCGATAGGAGCCCTGATATTCAAGATTTTTTTTTCCCCGAATCGCGGTCGATCGAGAGCCGTCTTTCGAGGGCCGTTGCAAAAAAATGGGTCCTACGAAAATTCTTAAAATCGCTCCAAGTATCCGTCATTGTGTCACGAACAAGTACCCTGAACCGTTTTTCTTAACTCCGTCAATAGCTGATGGAAAATAGCATCGGGTGGAGACACTCGGATGGGCCTATGGGGCTTTGGGGGGGGGCGGGTATCGAAAATAAGGCCCAATATCGAGTGCCGCTCTTCGAGGACATATAATTGACTGCCACTCTGAATTAGCGTGTGCCAAATGGCCGATAGGAGCCCTGATATTCAAGATTTTTTTTTCCCCGAATCGCGATTCGATCGAGAGCCGTCTTTCGAGGGCCGTTGCAAAAAAATGGGTCCTACGAAAATTCTTAAAATCGCTCCAAGTATCCGTCATTGTGTCACGAACAAGTACCCTGAACCGTTTTTCTTAACTCCGTCAATAGCTGATGGAAAATAGCATCGGGTGGAGACACTCGGATGGGCCTATGGGGCTTTGGGGGGGGCGGGTATCGAAAATAAGGCCCAATATCGAGTGCCGCTCTTCGAGGACATATAATTGACTGCCACTCTGAATTAGCGTGTGCCAAATGGCCGATAGGAGCCCTGATATTCAAGATTTTTTTTTCCCCGAATCGCGATTCGATCGAGAGCCGTCTTTCGAGGGCCGTTGCAAAAAAATGGGTCCTACGAAAATTCTTAAAATCGCTCCAAGTATCCGTCATTGTGTCACGAACAAGTACCCTGAACCGTTTTTCTTAACTCCGTCAATAGCTGATGGAAAATAGCATCGGGTGGAGACACTCGGATGGGCCTATGGGGCTTTGGGGGGGGCGGGTATCGAAAATAAGGCCCAATATCGAGTGCCGCTCTTCGAGGACATATAATTGACTGCCACTCTGAATTAGCGTGTGCCAAATGGCCGATAGGAGCCCTGATATTCAAGATTTTTTTTTCCCCGAATCGCGATTCGATCGAGAGCCGTCTTTCGAGGGCCGTTGCAAAAAAATGGGTCCTACGAAAATTCTTAAAATCGCTCCAAGTATCCGTCATTGTGTCACGAACAAGTACCCTGAACCGTTTTTCTTAACTCCGTCAATAGCTGATGGAAAATAGCATCGGGTGGAGACACTCGGATGGGCCTATGGGGCTTTGGGGGGGGCGGGTATCGAAAATAAGGCCCAATATCGAGTGCCGCTCTTCGAGGACATATAATTGACTGCCACTCTGAATTAGCGTGTGCCAAATGGCCGATAGGAGCCCTGATATTCAAGATTTTTTTTTCCCCGAATCGCGATTCGATCGAGAGCCGTCTTTCGAGGGCCGTTGCAAAAAAATGGGTCCTACGAAAATTCTTAAAATCGCTCCAAGTATCCGTCATTGTGTCACGAACAAGTACCCTGAACCGTTTTTCTTCACTCCGTCAATAGCTGATGGAAAATAGCATCGGGTGGAGACACTCGGATGGGCCTATGGGGCTTTGGGGGGGGGCGGGTATCGAAAATAAGGCCCAATATCGAGTGCCGCTCTTCGAGGACATATAATTGACTGCCACTCTGAATTAGCGTGTGCCAAATGGCCGATAGGAGCCCTGATATTCAAGATTTTTTTTTCCCCGAATCGCGATTCGATCGAGAGCCGTCTTTCGAGGGCCGTTGCAAAAAAATGGGTCCTACGAAAATTCTTAAAATCGCTCCAAGTATCCGTCATTGTGTCACGAACAAGTACCCTGAACCGTTTTTCTTAACTCCGTCAATAGCTGATGGAAAATAGCATCGGGTGGAGACACTCGGATGGGCCTATGGGGCTTTGGGGGGGGCGGGTATCGAAAATAAGGCCCAATATCGAGTGCCGCTCTTCGAGGACATATAATTGACTGCCACTCTGAATTAGCGTGTGCCAAATGGCCGATAGGAGCCCTGATATTCAAGATTTTTTTTTCCCCGAATCGCGATTCGATCGAGAGCCGTCTTTCGAGGGCCGTTGCAAAAAAATGGGTCCTACGAAAATTCTTAAAATCGCTCCAAGTATCCGTCATTGTGTCACGAACAAGTACCCTGAACCGTTTTTCTTAACTCCGTCAATAGCTGATGGAAAATAGCATCGGGTGGAGACACTCGGATGGGCCTATGGGGCTTTGGGGGGGGCGGGTATCGAAAATAAGGCCCAATATCGAGTGCCGCTCTTCGAGGACATATAATTGACTGCCACTCTGAATTAGCGTGTGCCAAATGGCCGATAGGAGCCCTGATATTCAAGATTTTTTTTTCCCCGAATCGCGATTCGATCGAGAGCCGTCTTTCGAGGGCCGTTGCAAAAAAATGGGTCCTACGAAAATTCTTAAAATCGCTCCAAGTATCCGTCATTGTGTCACGAACAAGTACCCTGAACCGTTTTTCTTAACTCCGTCAATAGCTGATGGAAAATAGCATCGGGTGGAGACACTCGGATGGGCCTATGGGGCTTTGGGGGGGGGCGGGTATCGAAAATAAGGCCCAATATCGAGTGCCGCTCTTCGAGGACATATAATTGACTGCCACTCTGAATTAGCGTGTGCCAAATGGCCGATAGGAGCCCTGATATTCAAGATTTTTTTTTCCCCGAATCGCGATTCGATCGAGAGCCGTCTTTCGAGGGCCGTTGCAAAAAAATGGGTCCTACGAAAATTCTTAAAATCGCTCCAAGTATCCGTCATTGTGTCACGAACAAGTACCCTGAACCGTTTTTCTTAACTCCGTCAATAGCTGATGGAAAATAGCATCGGGTGGAGACACTCGGATGGGCCTATGGGGCTTTGGGGGGGGCGGGTATCGAAAATAAGGCCCAATATCGAGTGCCGCTCTTCGAGGACATATAATTGACTGCCACTCTGAATTAGCGTGTGCCAAATGGCCGATAGGAGCCCTGATATTCAAGATTTTTTTTTCCCCGAATCGCGATTCGATCGAGAGCCGTCTTTCGAGGGCCGTTGCAAAAAAATGGGTCCTACGAAAATTCTTAAAATCGCTCCAAGTATCCGTCATTGTGTCACGAACAAGTACCCTGAACCGTTTTTCTTAACTCCGTCAATAGCTGATGGAAAATAGCATCGGGTGGAGACACTCGGATGGGCCTATGGGGCTTTGGGGGGGGCGGGTATCGAAAATAAGGCCCAATATCGAGTGCCGCTCTTCGAGGACATATAATTGACTGCCACTCTGAATTAGCGTGTGCCAAATGGCCGATAGGAGCCCTGATATTCAAGATTTTTTTTTCCCCGAATCGCGATTCGATCGAGAGCCGTCTTTCGAGGGCCGTTGCAAAAAAATGGGTCCTACGAAAATTCTTAAAATCGCTCCAAGTATCCGTCATTGTGTCACGAACAAGTACCCTGAACCGTTTTTCTTAACTCCGTCAATAGCTGATGGAAAATAGCATCGGGTGGAGACACTCGGATGGGCCTATGGGGCTTTGGGGGGGGGCGGGTATCGAAAATAAGGCCCAATATCGAGTGCCGCTCTTCGAGGACATATAATTGACTGCCACTCTGAATTAGCGTGTGCCAAATGGCCGATAGGAGCCCTGATATTCAAGATTTTTTTTTCCCCGAATCGCGATTCGATCGAGAGCCGTCTTTCGAGGGCCGTTGCAAAAAAATGGGTCCTACGAAAATTCTTAAAATCGCTCCAAGTATCCGTCATTGTGTCACGAACAAGTACCCTGAACCGTTTTTCTTAACTCCGTCAATAGCTGATGGAAAATAGCATCGGGTGGAGACACTCGGATGGGCCTATGGGGCTTTGGGGGGGGGCGGGTATCGAAAATAAGGCCCAATATCGAGTGCCGCTCTTCGAGGACATATAATTGACTGCCACTCTGAATTAGCGTGTGCCAAATGGCCGATAGGAGCCCTGATATTCAAGATTTTTTTTTCCCCGAATCGCGATTCGATCGAGAGCCGTCTTTCGAGGGCCGTTGCAAAAAAATGGGTCCTACGAAAATTCT
>CAXHKB010000060.1:0-40307 GCA_964017025.1 Stenichneumon culpator
ATATCTAATTTTGTTGGATGTCTTGCTTGTTATCTTTGAACTTGTCGAGAAATTCGAGCAAGGCATCCTAAAAAAAAATACATCAATGATGGACACTGTACGATGAGTTTATTTTGAAATCTCGCAAAGAAACTCTGATAGAATTCACACGCGTTTGTTCCACAATTTTATTTTTTTAAATCTCGCGAAGAAGCTCGGATAGATTGTAGGCGGGATTGTTTGAATATTTTATTTAAAAATGAAGCGAAGTTACTCAAAAGGATTTTATTCGGGATTGAATACTACCCATCATTCATGCCTGGCTTTTCTGGTCTTTCTAATTTGTCGGAAATCTTGTTCGATGATTTAGAGGGATCGAAGTTCTAAACCAAGACATTTTGAAAGATATCTAATTTTGTTTGATGTCTTACTTGTTATCTTTGAACTTGTCGAGAAATTCGAACAAGGCATCCTAAAAAAAAATAGATCAATGATGGACACTGTACGATGAGTTTATTTTGAAATCTCGCAAAGAAACTCTGATAGAATTCACACGCGTTTGTTCCACAATTTTTTTTTTTAATCTCGCGAAGAAGCTCGGAAAGATTGTAGGCGGGATTGTTTGAATATTCTGTTTAAAAATGATGCGAAGATACTCAAAAGGATTTATTCGGGATTGAATACTACCCATCATTCATGCCTGGCTTTCCTGGTCTTTCTAATTTGCCGGAAATCTTGATCGATGATTTAGAGGGATCGAAGTTCTAAACCAAGACATTTTGAAAGATATCTAATTTTGATGGATGTCTTGCTTGTTATCTTTGAGCTTGTCGAGAAATTCGAGCAAGGCATCCTAAAAAACAATACATCAATGATGGACACTGTACGATGAATTTATTTTTAAATCTCGCAAAGAAACTCTGATAGAATTCACACGCGTTTGTTCCACAATTTTTTTTTTTTTTTAATCTCGCGAAGAAGCTCGGATAGATTGTAGGCGGGATTGTTTGAAAATTTTATTTAAAAATGAAGCGAAGATACTCAAAAGGATTTTATTCGGGATTGAATACTACCCATCATTCATACCTGGCTTTCCTGGTCTTTCTAATTTGCCGGAAATCTTGATCGATGATTTAGAGGGATCGAAGTTCTAAACCAAGACATTTTGAAAGATATCTAATTTTGTTGGATGTCTTGCTTGTTATCTTTGAACTTGTCGAGAAATTCGAGCAAGGTTCCTAAAAAAAATACATCAATGATGGACACTGTACGATGAGTTTATTTTGAAATCTCGCAAAGAAACTCTGATAGAATTCACACGCGTTTGTTCCACAATTTTTTTTTAATCTAGCGAAGAAGCTCGGATAGATTGTAGGCCGGATTGTTTAAATATTTTATTTAAAAATGATGCGAAGATACTCAAAAGGATTTTATTCGGGATTGAATCCTACCCATCATTCATGCCTGGCTTTCCTAGTCTTTCTAATTTGCCGGAAATCTTGTTTGATGATTTAGAGGGATCGATGTTCTAAACCAAGACATTTTGAAAGATATCTAATTTTGTTGGATGTCTTGCTTGTTATCTTTGAACTTGTCGAGAAATTCGAGCAAGGCATCCTAAAAAAAAATACATCAATGATGGACACTGTACGATGAGTTTATTTTGAAATCTCGCAAAGAAACTCTGATAGAATTCACACGCGTTTGTTCCACAATTTTATTTTTTTAAATCTCGCGAAGAAGCTCGGATAGATTGTAGGCGGGATTGTTTGAATATTTTATTTAAAAATGAAGCGAAGATACTCAAAAGGATTTTATTCGGGATTGAATACTACCCATCACTCATGCCTGGCTTTCCTGATCTTTCTAATTTGCCGGAAATCTTGATCGATGATTTAGAGGGATTGAAGTTCTAAACCAAGACATTTTGAAAGATATCTAATTTTGTTGGATGTCTTGCTTGTTATCTTTGAACTTGTCGAGAAATTCGAGCAAGGCATCCTAAAAAAAAATACATCAATGATGGACAATGTACGATGAGTTTATTTTGAAATCTCGCAAAGAAACTCTGATAGAATTCACACGCGTTTGTTCCACAATTTTATTTTTTTAAATCTCGCGAAGAAGCTCGGATAGATTGTAGGCGGGATTGTTTGAATATTTTATTAAAAAATGAAGCGAAGATACTCAAAAGGATTTTATTCGGGATTGAATACTACCCATCATTCATGCCTGGCTTTTCTGGTCTTTCTAATTTGTCGGAAATCTTGTTCGATGATTTAGAGGGATCGAAGTTCTAAACCAAGACATTTTGAAAGATATCTAATTTTGTTGGATGTCTTGCTTGTTATCTTTGAACTTGTCGAGAAATTCGAGCAAGGCATCCTAAAAAACAATACATCAATGATGGACACTGTACGATGAGTTTATTTTGAAATCTCGCAAAGAAACTCTGATAGAATTCACACGCGTTTGTTCCACAATTTTTTTTTTTAATCTCGCGAAGAAGCTCGGAAAGATTGTAGGCGGGATTGTTTGAATATTCTGTTTAAAAATGATGCGAAGATACTCAAAAGGATTTATTCGGGATTGAATACTACCCATCATTCATGCCTGGCTTTCCTGGTCTTTCTAATTTGCCGGAAATCTTGATCGATGATTTAGAGGGATCGAAGTTCTAAACCAAGACATTTTGAAAGATATCTAATTTTGTTGGATGTCTTGCTTGTTATCTTTGAGCTTGTCGAGAAATTCGAGCAAGGCATCCTAAAAAACAATACATCAATGATGGACACTGTACGATGAATTTATTTTTAAATCTCGCAAAGAAACTCTGATAGAATTCACACGCGTTTGTTCCACAATTTTTTTTTTTTTTTTAATCTCGCGAAGAAGCTCGGATAGATTGTAGGCGGGATTGTTTGAAAATTTTATTTAAAAATGAAGCGAAGATACTCAAAAGGATTTTATTCGGGATTGAATACTACCCATCATTCATACCTGGCTTTCCTGGTCTTTCTAATTTGCCGGAAATCTTGATCGATGATTTAGAGGGATCGAAGTTCTAAACCAAGACATTTTGAAAGATATCTAATTTTGTTGGATGTCTTGCTTGTTATCTTTGAACTTGTCGAGAAATTCGAGCAAGGCATCCTAAAAAACAATACATCAATGATGGACACTGTACGATGAATTTATTTCAAAATCTCGCAAAGAAACTCTGATAGAATTCATACGCGTTTGTTCGACAATTTTATTTTTTTTAATCTCGCGAAGAAGCTCGGATAGATTGTAGGCGGGATTGTTTGAATATTTTGTTTAAAAATGATGCGAAGATACTCCAAAGGATTTTATTCGGGATTGAATACTACCCATCATTCATGCCTGGCTTTTCTGGTCTTTCTAATTTGCCGGAAATCTTGTTCGATGATTTAGAGGGATCGAAGTTCTAAACCAAGACATTTTGAAAGATATCTAATTTTGTTGGATGTCTTGCTTGTTATCTTTGAACTTGTCGAGAAATTCGAGCAAGGTACCCTAAAAAAAATACATCAATGATGGACACTGTACGATGAGTTTATTTTGAAATCTCGCAAAGAAACTCTGATAGAATTCACACGCGTTTGTTCCACAATTTTTTTTTTAATCTAGCGAAGAAGCTCAGATAGATTGTAGGCCGGATTGTTTAAATATTTTATTTAAAAATGATGCGAAGATACTCAAAAGGATTTTATTCGGGATTGAATCCTACCCATCATTCATGCCTGGCTTTCCTAGTCTTTCTAATTTGCCGGAAATCTTGATCGATGATTTAGAGGCATCGAAGTTCTAAACCAAGACATTTTGAAAGATATCTAATTTTCTTGGATGTCTTGCTTGTTATCTTTGAGCTTGTCGAGAAATTCGAGCAAGGCATTCTAAAAAACAATACATCAATGATGGACACTGTACGATGAATTTATTTCAAAATCTCGCAAAGAAACTCTGATAGAATTCACACGCGTTTGTTCCACAATTTTATTTTTTTTAATCTCGCGAAGAAGCTCGGATAGATTGTAGGCGGGATTGTTTGAATATTTTATTAAAAAATGAAGCGAAGATACTCAAAAGGATTTTATTCGGGATTGAATACTACCCATCATTCATGCCTGGCTTTTCTGGTCTTTCTAATTTTTCGGAAATCTTGTTCGATGATTTAGAGGGATCGAAGTTCTAAACCAAGACATTTTGAAAGATATCTAATTTTGTTTCATGTCTTGCTTGTTATCTTTGAACTTGTCGAGAAATTCGAGCAAGGCATCCTAAAAAAAAATATATCAATGATGGACACTGTACGATGAGTTTATTTTGAAATCTCGCAAAGAAACTCTGATAGAATTCACACGCGTTTGTTCCACAATTTTTTTTTTTAATCTCGCGAAGAAGCTCGGAAAGATTGTAGGCAGGATTGTTTGAATATTCTGTTTAAAAATGATGCGAAGATACTCAAAAGGATTTATTCGGGATTGAATACTACCCATCATTCATGCCTGGCTTTCCTGGTCTTTCTAATTTGCCGGAAATCTTGATCGATGATTTAGAGGGATCGAAGTTCTAAACCAAGACATTTTGAAAGATATCTAATTTTGTTGGATGTCTTGCTTGTTATCTTTGAACTTGTCGAGAAATTCGAGCAAGGCATCCTAAAAAACAATACATCAATGATGGACACTGTACGATGAATTTATTTTTAAATCTCGCAAAGAAACTCTGATAGAATTCACACGCGTTTGTTCCACAATTTTTTTTTTTTTTTAATCTCGCGAAGAAGCTCGGATAGATTGTAGGCGGGATTGTTTGAAAATTTTATTTAAAAATGAAGCGAAGATACTCAAAAGGATTTTATTCGGGATTGAATACTACCCATCATTCATACCTGGCTTTCTTGGTCTTTCTAATTTGCCGGAAATCTTGATCGATGATTTAGAGGGATCGAAGTTCTAAACCAAGACATTTTGAAAGATATCTAATTTTGTTGGATGTCTTGCTTGTTATCTTTGAACTTGTCGAGAAATTCGAGCAAGGCATCCTAAAAAACAATACATCAATGATGGACACTGTACGATGAGTTTATTTTGAAATCTCGCAAAGAAACTCTGATAGAATTCACACGCGTTTGTTCCACAATTTTTTTTTTAAATCTCGCGAAGAAGCTCGGAAAGATTGTAGGCGGGATTGTTTGAATATTCTGTTTAAAAATGATGCGAAGATACTCAAAAGGATTTATTCGGGATTGAATACTACCCATCATTCATGCCTGGCTTTCCTGGTCTTTCTAATTTGCCGGAAATCTTGATCGATGATTTAGAGGGATCGAAGTTCTAAACCAAGACATTTTGAAAGATATCTAATTTTGTTGGATGTCTTGCTTGTTATCTTTGAGCTTGTCGAGAAATTCGAGCAAGGCATCCTAAAAAACAATACATCAATGATGGACACTGTACGATGAATTTATTTTTAAATCTCGCAAAGAAACTCTGATAGAATTCACACGCGTTTGTTGAACAATTTTTTTTTTTTTTTTAATCTCGCGAAGAAGCTCGGATAGATTGTAGGCGGGATTGTTTGAAAATTTTATTTAAAAATGAAGCGAAGATACTCAAAAGGATTTTATTCGGGATTGAATACTACCCATCATTCATACCTGGCTTTCCTGGTCTTTCTAATTTGCCGGAAATCTTGATCGATGATTTAGAGGGATCGAAGTTCTAAACCAAGACATTTTGAAAGATATCTAATTTTGTTGGATGTCTTGCTTGTTATCTTTGAACTTGTCGAGAAATTCGAGCAAGGCATCCTAAAAAACAATACATCAATGATGGACACTGTACGATGAATTTATTTCAAAATCTCGCAAAGAAACTCTGATAGAATTCACACGCGTTTGTTCGACAATTTTATTTTTTTTAATCTCGCGAAGAAGCTCGGATAGATTGTAGGCGGGATTGTTTGAATATTTTGTTTAAAAATGATGCGAAGATACTCCAAAGGATTTTATTCGGGATTGAATACTACCCATCATTCATGCCTGGCTTTTCTGGTCTTTCTAATTTGCCGGAAATCTTGTTCGATGATTTAGAGGGATCGAAGTTCTAAACCAAGACATTTTGAAAGATATCTAATTTTGTTGGATGTCTTGCTTGTTATCTTTGAACTTGTCGAGAAATTCGAGCAAGGTACCCTAAAAAAAAATACATCAATGATGGACACTGTACGATGAGTTTATTTTGAAATCTCGCAAAGAAACTCTGATAGAATTCACACGCGTTTGTTCCACAATTTTTTTTTAATCTAGCGAAGAAGCTCGGATAGATTGTAGGCGGGATTGTTTGAATATTTTATTTAAAAATGAAGCGAAGATACTCAAAAGGATTTTATTCGGGATTGAATCCTACCCATCATTCATGCCTGGCTTTCCTGGTGTTTCTAATTTGCCGGAAATCTTGATCGATGATTTAGAGGGATCGAAGTTCTAAACCAAGACATTTTGAAAGATATCTAATTTTGTTGGAGCTCTTGCTTGTTATCTTTGAACTTGTCGAGAAATTCGAGCAAGGCATCCTAAAGAACAATACGTCAATGATGGACACTGTACGATGAATTTATTTTATAATCTCGCAAAGAAACTCTGATAGAATTCACACGCGTTTGTTCGACAATTTTATTTTTTTTAATCTCGCGAAGAAGCTCGGTAAGATTGTAGGCGGGATTGTTTGAATATTTTGTTTAAAAATGATGCGAAGATACTCCAAAGGATTTTATTCGGGATTGAATACTACCCATCATTCATGCCTGGCTTTTCTGGCCTTTCTAATTTGCCGGAAATCTTGTTCGATGATTTAGAGGGATCGAAGTTCTAAACCAAGACATTTTGAAAGATATCTAATTTTGTTGGATGTCTTGCTTGTTATCTTTGAACTTGTCGAGAAATTCGAGCAAGGCATCCTAAAAAACAATACATCAATGATGGACACTGTACGATGAATTTATTTCAAAATCTCGCAAAGAAACTCTGATAGAATTCACACGCGTTTGTTCCACAATTTTATTTTTTTTAATCTCGCGAAGAAGCTCGGATAGATTGTAGGCGGGATTGTTTGAATATTTTATTAAAAAATGAAGCGAAGATACTCAAAAGGATTTTATTCGGGATTGAATACTACCCATCATTCATGCCTGGCTTTTCTGGTCTTTCTAATTTGTCGGAAATCTTGTTCGATGATTTAGAGGGATCGAAGTTCTAAACCAAGACATTTTGAAAGATATCTAATTTTGTTGGATGTCTTGCTTGTTATCTTTGAACTTGTCGAGAAATTCGAGCAAGGCATCCTAAAAAAGAATACATCAATGATGGACACTGTACGATGAATTTATTTTATAATCTCGCAAAGAAACTCGGATAGATTGTATGCGAGATTGTTTGAATATTTTATTTAAAAATGAAGCGAAGATACTCAAAAGGATTTTATTCGGGATTGAATACTACCCATCATTCATGCCTGGCTTTCCTGGTGTTTCTAATTTGCCGGAAATCTTGATCGATGATTTAGAGGGATCGAAGTTCTAAACCAAGACATTTTGAAAGATATCTAATTTTGTTGGATGTCTTGCTTGTTATCTTTGAACTTGTCGAGAAATTCGAGCAAGGCATCCTAAAAAACAATACATCAATGATGGACACTGTACGATGAATTTATTTTAAAATCTCGCAAAGAAACTCTGATAGAATTCACACGCGTTTGTTCCACATTTTTTTTTTTTTTTTAATCTCGCGAAGAAGCTCGGATAGATTGTAGGCGGGATTGTTTGAAATTTTATTTAAAAATGAAGCGAAGATACTCAAAAGGATTTTATTCGGGATTGAATACTACCCATCATTCATACCTGGCTTTCTTGGTCTTTCTAATTTGCCGGAAATCTTGATCGATGATTTAGAGGGATCGAAGTTCTAAACCAAGACATTTTGAAAGATATCTAATTTTGTTGGATGTCTTGCTTGTTATCTTTGAACTTGTCGAGAAATTCGAGCAAGGCATCCTAAAAAACAATACATCAATGATGGACACTGTACGATGAATTTATTTCAAAATCTCGCAAAGAAACTCTGATAGAATTTACACGCGTTTGTTCCACAATTTTATTTTTTTTAATCTCGCGAAGAAGCTCGGATAGATTGTAGGCGGGATTGTTTGAATATTTTATTAAAAAATGAAGCGAAGATACTCAAAAGGATTTTATTCGGGATTGAATACTACCCATCATTCATGCCTGGCTTTTCTGGTCTTTCTAATTTTTCGGAAATCTTGTTCGATGATTTAGAGGGATCGAAGTTCTAAACCAAGACATTTTGAAAGATATCTAATTTTGTTTGATGTCTTGCTTGTTATCTTTGAACTTGTCGAGAAATTCGAGCAAGGCATCCTAAAAAAAAAATAGATCAATGATGGACACTGTACGATGAGTTTATTTTGAAATCTCGCAAAGAAACTCTGATAGAATTCACACGCGTTTGTTCCACAATTTTTTTTTTAAATCTCGCGAAGAAGCTCGGAAAGATTGTAGGCGGGATTGTTTGAATATTCTGTTTAAAAATGATGCGAAGATACTCAAAAGGATTTATTCGGGATTGAATACTACCCATCATTCATGCCTGGCTTTCCTGGTCTTTCTAATTTGCCGGAAATCTTGATCGATGATTTAGAGGGATCGAAGTTCTAAACCAAGACATTTTGAAAGATATCTAATTTTGTTGGATGTCTTGCTTGTTATCTTTGAGCTTGTCGAGAAATTCGAGCAAGGCATCCTAAAAAACAATACATCAATGATGGACACTGTACGATGAATTTATTTTTAAATCTCGCAAAGAAACTCTGATAGAATTCACACGCGTTTGTTGAACAATTTTTTTTTTTTTTTAATCTCGCGAAGAAGCTCGGATAGATTGTAGGCGGGATTGTTTGAAAATTTTATTTAAAAATGAAGCGAAGATACTCAAAAGGATTTTATTCGGGATTGAATACTACCCATCATTCATACCTGGCTTTCCTGGTCTTTCTAATTTGCCGGAAATCTTGATCGATGATTTGGAGGGATCGAAGTTCTAAACCAAGACATTTTGAAAGATATCTAATTTTGTTGGATGTCTTGCTTGTTATCTTTGAACTTGTCGAGAAATTCGAGCAAGGCATCCTAAAAAACAATACATCAATGATGGACACTGTACGATGAATTTATTTCAAAATCTCGCAAAGAAACTCTGATAGAATTCACACGCGTTTGTTCGACAATTTTATTTTTTTTAATCTCGCGAAGAAGCTCGGATAGATTGTAGGCGGGATTGTTTGAATATTTTGTTTAAAAATGATGCGAAGATACTCCAAAGGATTTTATTCGGGATTGAATACTACCCATCATTCATGCCTGGCTTTTCTGGTCTTTCTAATTTGCCGGAAATCTTGTTCGATGATTTAGAGGGATCGAAGTTCTAAACCAAGACATTTTGAAAGATATCTAATTTTGTTGGATGTCTTGCTTGTTATCTTTGAACTTGTCGAGAAATTCGAGCAAGGTACCCTAAAAAAAAATACATCAATGATGGACACTGTACGATGAGTTTATTTTGAAATCTCGCAAAGAAACTCTGATAGAATTCACACGCGTTTGTTCCACAATTTTTTTTTAATCTAGCGAAGAAGCTCGGATAGATTGTAGGCGGGATTGTTTGAATATTTTATTTAAAAATGAAGCGAAGATACTCAAAAGGATTTTATTCGGGATTGAATCCTACCCATCATTCATGCCTGGCTTTCCTGGTGTTTCTAATTTGCCGGAAATCTTGATCGATGATTTAGAGGGATCGAAGTTCTAAACCAAGACATTTTGAAAGATATCTAATTTTGTTGGAGCTCTTGCTTGTTATCTTTGAACTTGTCGAGAAATTCGAGCAAGGCATCCTAAAGAACAATACGTCAATGATGGACACTGTACGATGAATTTATTTTATAATCTCGCAAAGAAACTCTGATAGAATTCACACGCGTTTGTTCGACAATTTTATTTTTTTTAATCTCGCGAAGAAGCTCGGTAAGATTGTAGGCGGGATTGTTTGAATATTTTGTTTAAAAATGATGCGAAGATACTCCAAAGGATTTTATTCGGGATTGAATACTACCCATCATTCATGCCTGGCTTTTCTGGCCTTTCTAATTTGCCGGAAATCTTGTTCGATGATTTAGAGGGATCGAAGTTCTAAACCAAGACATTTTGAAAGATATCTAATTTTGTTGGATGTCTTGCTTGTTATCTTTGAACTTGTCGAGAAATTCGAGCAAGGCATCCTAAAAAACAATACATCAATGATGGACACTGTACGATGAATTTATTTCAAAATCTCGCAAAGAAACTCTGATAGAATTCACACGTGTTTGTTCCACAATTTTATTTTTTTTAATCTCGCGAAGAAGCTCGGATAGATTGTAGGCGGGATTGTTTGAATATTTTATTAAAAAATGAAGCGAAGATACTCAAAAGGATTTTATTCGGGATTGAATACTACCCATCATTCATGCCTGGCTTTTCTGGTCTTTCTAATTTGTCGGAAATCTTGTTCGATGATTTAGAGGGATCGAAGTTCTAAACCAAGACATTTTGAAAGATATCTAATTTTGTTTGATGTCTTGCTTGTTATCTTTGAACTTGTCGAGAAATTCGAGCAAGGCATCCTAAAAAATAATACATCAATGATGGACACTGTACGATGAGTTTATTTTGAAATCTCGCAAAGAAACTCTGATAGAATTCACACGCGTTTGTTCCACAATTTTTTTTTTTTAATCTCGCGAAGAAGCTCGGATAGATTGTAGGCGGGATTGTTTGAATATTTTATTTAAAAATGAAGCGAAGTTACTATAAAGGATTTTATTCGGGATTGAATACTACCCATCACTCATGCCTGGCTTTCCTGATCTTTCTAATTTGCCGGAAATCTTGATCGATGATTTAGAGGGATTGAAGTTCTAAACCAAGACATTTTGAAAGATATCTAATTTTGTTGGATGTCTTGCTTGTTATCTTTGAACTTGTCGAGAAATTCGAGCAAGGCATCCTAAAAAAAAATACATCAATGATGGACTCTGTACGATGAGTTTATTTTGAAATCTCGCAAAGAAACTCTGATAGAATTCACACGCGTTTGTTCCACAATTTTATTTTTTTAAATCTCGCGAAGAAGCTCGGATAGATTGTAGGCGGGATTGTTTGAATATTTTATTAAAAAATGAAGCGAAGATACTCAAAAGGATTTTATTCGGGATTGAATACTACCCATCATTCATGCCTGGCTTTTCTGGTCTTTCTAATTTTTCGGAAATCTTGTTCGATGATTTAGAGGGATCGAAGTTCTAAACCAAGACATTTTGAAAGATATCTAATTTTGTTGGATGTCTTGCTTGTTATCTTTGAACTTGTCGAGAAATTCGAGCAAGGTATCCTAAAAAAAATACATCAATGATGGACACTGTACGATGAGTTTATTTTGAAATCTCGCAAAGAAACTCTGATAGAATTCACACGCGTTTGTTCCACAATTTTTTTTTAATCTCGCGAAGAAGCTCGGATAGATTGTAGGCCGGATTGTTTAAATATTTTATTTAAAAATGATGCGAAGATACTCAAAAGGATTTTATTCGGGATTGAATCCTACCCATCATTCATGCCTGGCTTTCCTAGTCTTTCTAATTTGCCGGAAATCTTGTTTGATGATTTAGAGGGATCGAAGTTCTAAACCAAGACATTTTGAAAGATATCTAATTTTCTTGGATGTCTTGCTTGTTATCTTTGAGCTTGTCGAGAAATTCGAGCAAGGCATTCTAAAAAACAATACATCAATGATGGACACTGTACGATGAATTTATTTTAAAATCTCGCAAAGAAACTCTGATAGAATTCACACGCGTTTGTTCCACAATTTTTTTTTTTTAATTTCGCGAAGAAGCTCGGATAGATTGTAGGCGGGATTGTTTGAAAATTTTATTTAAAAATGAAGCGAAGATATTCAAAAGGATTTTATTCGGGATTGAATACTACCCATCACTCATGCCTGGCTTTCCTGATCTTTCTAATTTGCCGGAAATCTTGATCGATGATTTAGAGGGATTGAAGTTCTAAACCAAGACATTTTGAAAGATATCCAATTTTGTTGGATGTCTTGCTTGTTATCTTTGAACTTGTCGAGAAATTCGAGCAAGGCATCCTAAAAAAAAATACATCAATGATGGACTCTGTACGATGAGTTTATTTTGAAATCTCGCAAAGAAACTCTGATAGAATTCACACGCGTTTGTTCCACAATTTTATTTTTTTAAATCTCGCGAAGAAGCTCGGATAGATTGTAGGCGGGATTGTTTGAATATTTTATTTAAAAATGAAGCGAAGTTACTAAAAAGGATTTTATTCGGGATTGAATACTACCCATCATTCATGCCTGGCTTTCCTGGTGTTTCTAATTTGCCGGAAATCTTGATCGATGATTTAGAGGGATCGAAGTTCTAAACCAAGACATTTTGAAAGATATCTAATTTTGTTTCATGTCTTGCTTGTTATCTTTGAACTTGTCGAGAAATTCGAGCAAGGCATCCTAAAAAACAATACATCAATGATGGACACTGTACGATGAATTTATTTCAAAATCTCGCAAAGAAACTCTGATAGAATTCACACGCGTTTGTTCCACAATTTTATTTTTTTTAATCTCGCGAAGAAGCTCGGATAGATTGTAGGCGGGATTGTTTGAATATTTTATTAAAAAATAAAGCGAAGATACTCAAAAGGATTTTATTCGGGATTGAATACTACCCATCATTCATGCCTGGCTTTTCTGGTCTTTCTAATTTTTCGGAAATCTTGTTCGATGATTTAGAGGGATCGAAGTTCTAAACCAAGACATTTTGAAAGATATCTAATTTTGTTTGATGTCTTGCTTGTTATCTTTGAACTTGTCGAGAAATTCGAGCAAGGCATCCTAAAAAAAAATAGATCAATGATGGACACTGTACGATGAGTTTATTTTGAAATCTCGCAAAGAAACTCTGATAGAATTCACACGCGTTTGTTCCACAATTTTTTTTTTAATCTGGCCAAGAAGCTCGGAAAGATTGTAGGCGGGATTGTTTGAATATTCTGTTTAAAAATGATGCGAAGATACTCAAAAGGATTTATTCGGGATTGAATACTACCCATCATTCATGCCTGGCTTTCCTGGTCTTTCTAATTTGCCGGAAATCTTGATCGATGATTTAGAGGGATCGAAGTTCTAAACCAAGACATTTTGAAAGACATCTAATTTTGTTGGATGTCTTGCTTGTTATCTTTGAGCTTGTCGAGAAATTCGAGCAAGGCATCCTAAAAAACAATACATCAATGATGGACACTGTACGATGAATTTATTTCAAAATCTCGCAAAGAAACTCTGATAGAATTCATACGGGTTTGTTCGACAATTTTATTTTTTTTAATCTCGCGAAGAAGCTCGGATAGATTGTAGGCGGGATTGTTTGAATATTTTGTTTAAAAATGATGCGAAGATACTCCAAAGGATTTTATTCGGGATTGAATACTACCCATCATTCATGCCTGGCTTTTCTGGTCTTTCTAATTTGCCGGAAATCTTGTTCGATGATTTAGAGGGATCGAAGTTCTAAACCAAGACATTTTGAAAGATATCTAATTTTGTTGGATGTCTTGCTTGTTATCTTTGAACTTGTCGAGAAATTCGAGCAAGGCATCCTAAAAAACAATACATCAATGATGGACACTGTACGATGAATTTATTTCAAAATCTCGCAAAGAAACTCTGATAGAATTTACACGCGTTTGTTCCACAATTTTATTTTTTTTTATCTCGCGAAGAAGCTCGGATAGATTGTAGGCGGGATTGTTTGAATATTTTATTAAAAAATGAAGCGAAGATACTCAAAAGGATTTTATTCGGGATTGAATACTACCCATCATTCATGCCTGGCTTTTCTGGCCTTTCTAATTTGCCGGAAATCTTGTTCGATGATTTAGAGGGATCGAAGTTCTAAACCAAGACATTTTGAAAGATATCTAATTTTGTTGGATGTCTTGCTTGTTATCTTTGAACTTGTCGAGAAATTCGAGCAAGGCATCCTAAAAAACAATACATCAATGATGGACACTGTACGATGAATTTATTTCAAAATCTCGCAAAGAAACTCTGATAGAATTCACACGCGTTTGTTCCACAATTTTATTTTTTTTAATCTCGCGAAGAAGCTCGGATAGATTGTAGGCGGGATTGTTTGAATATTTTATTAAAAAATGAAGCGAAGATACTCAAAAGGATTTTATTCGGGATTGAATACTACCCATCATTCATGCCTGGCTTTTCTGGTCTTTCTAATTTGTCGGAAATCTTGTTCGATGATTTAGAGGGATCGAAGTTCTAAACCAAGACATTTTGAAAGATATCTAATTTTGTTGGATGTCTTGCTTGTTATCTTTGAACTTGTCGAGAAATTCGAGCAAGGCATCCTAAAAAAGAATACATCAATGATGGACACTGTACGATGAATTTATTTTATAATCTCGCAAAGAAACTCGGATAGATTGTATGCGAGATTGTTTGAATATTTTATTTAAAAATGAAGCGAAGATACTCAAAAGGATTTTATTCGGGATTGAATACTACCCATCATTCATGCCTGGCTTTCCTGGTGTTTCTAATTTGCCGGAAATCTTGATCGATGATTTAGAGGGATCGAAGTTCTAAACCAAGACATTTTGAAAGATATCTAATTTTGTTGGATGTCTTGCTTGTTATCTTTGAACTTGTCGAGAAATTCGAGCAAGGCATCCTAAAAAACAATACATCAATGATGGACACTGTACGATGAATTTATTTTAAAATCTCGCAAAGAAACTCTGATAGAATTCACACGCGTTTGTTCCACATTTTTTTTTTTTTTTTAATCTCGCGAAGAAGCTCGGATAGATTGTAGGCGGGATTGTTTGAAATTTTATTTAAAAATGAAGCGAAGATACTCAAAAGGATTTTATTCGGGATTGAATACTACCCATCATTCATACCTGGCTTTCTTGGTCTTTCTAATTTGCCGGAAATCTTGATCGATGATTTAGAGGGATCGAAGTTCTAAACCAAGACATTTTGAAAGATATCTAATTTTGTTGGATGTCTTGCTTGTTATCTTTGAACTTGTCGAGAAATTCGAGCAAGGCATCCTAAAAAACAATACATCAATGATGGACACTGTACGATGAATTTATTTCAAAATCTCGCAAAGAAACTCTGATAGAATTTACACGCGTTTGTTCCACAATTTTATTTTTTTTAATCTCGCGAAGAAGCTCGGATAGATTGTAGGCGGGATTGTTTGAATATTTTATTAAAAAATGAAGCGAAGATACTCAAAAGGATTTTATTCGGGATTGAATACTACCCATCATTCATGCCTGGCTTTTCTGGTCTTTCTAATTTTTCGGAAATCTTGTTCGATGATTTAGAGGGATCGAAGTTCTAAACCAAGACATTTTGAAAGATATCTAATTTTGTTTGATGTCTTGCTTGTTATCTTTGAACTTGTCGAGAAATTCGAGCAAGGCATCCTAAAAAAAAAATAGATCAATGATGGACACTGTACGATGAGTTTATTTTGAAATCTCGCAAAGAAACTCTGATAGAATTCACACGCGTTTGTTCCACAATTTTTTTTTTAAATCTCGCGAAGAAGCTCGGAAAGATTGTAGGCGGGATTGTTTGAATATTCTGTTTAAAAATGATGCGAAGATACTCAAAAGGATTTATTCGGGATTGAATACTACCCATCATTCATGCCTGGCTTTCCTGGTCTTTCTAATTTGCCGGAAATCTTGATCGATGATTTAGAGGGATCGAAGTTCTAAACCAAGACATTTTGAAAGATATCTAATTTTGTTGGATGTCTTGCTTGTTATCTTTGAGCTTGTCGAGAAATTCGAGCAAGGCATCCTAAAAAACAATACATCAATGATGGACACTGTACGATGAATTTATTTTTAAATCTCGCAAAGAAACTCTGATAGAATTCACACGCGTTTGTTGAACAATTTTTTTTTTTTTTTAATCTCGCGAAGAAGCTCGGATAGATTGTAGGCGGGATTGTTTGAAAATTTTATTTAAAAATGAAGCGAAGATACTCAAAAGGATTTTATTCGGGATTGAATACTACCCATCATTCATACCTGGCTTTCCTGGTCTTTCTAATTTGCCGGAAATCTTGATCGATGATTTGGAGGGATCGAAGTTCTAAACCAAGACATTTTGAAAGATATCTAATTTTGTTGGATGTCTTGCTTGTTATCTTTGAACTTGTCGAGAAATTCGAGCAAGGCATCCTAAAAAACAATACATCAATGATGGACACTGTACGATGAATTTATTTCAAAATCTCGCAAAGAAACTCTGATAGAATTCACACGCGTTTGTTCGACAATTTTATTTTTTTTAATCTCGCGAAGAAGCTCGGATAGATTGTAGGCGGGATTGTTTGAATATTTTGTTTAAAAATGATGCGAAGATACTCCAAAGGATTTTATTCGGGATTGAATACTACCCATCATTCATGCCTGGCTTTTCTGGTCTTTCTAATTTGCCGGAAATCTTGTTCGATGATTTAGAGGGATCGAAGTTCTAAACCAAGACATTTTGAAAGATATCTAATTTTGTTGGATGTCTTGCTTGTTATCTTTGAACTTGTCGAGAAATTCGAGCAAGGTACCCTAAAAAAAAATACATCAATGATGGACACTGTACGATGAGTTTATTTTGAAATCTCGCAAAGAAACTCTGATAGAATTCACACGCGTTTGTTCCACAATTTTTTTTTAATCTAGCGAAGAAGCTCGGATAGATTGTAGGCGGGATTGTTTGAATATTTTATTTAAAAATGATGCGAAGATACTCAAAAGGATTTTATTCGGGATTGAATACTACCCATCACTCATGCCTGGCTTTTCTGGTCTTTCTAATTTTTCGGAAATCTTGTTGGATGATTTAGAGGGATCGAAGTTCTAAACCAAGACATTTTGAAAGATATCTAATTTTGTTTCATGTCTTGCTTGTTATCTTTGAACTTGTCGAGAAATTCGAGCAAGGCATCCTAAAAAAAAATACATCAATGATGGACACTGTACGATGAGTTTATTTTGAAATCTCGCAAAGAAACTCTGATAGAATTCACACGCGTTTGTTCCACAATTTTATTTTTTTTAATCTCGCGAAGAAGCTCGGATAGATTGTAGGCGGGATTGTTTGAATATTTTATTAAAAAATGAAGCGAAGATACTCAAAAGGATTTTATTCGGGATTGAATACTACCCATCATTCATGCCTGGCTTTTCTGGTCTTTCTAATTTTTCGGAAATCTTGTTCGATGATTTAGAGGGATCGAAGTTCTAAACCAAGACATTTTGAAAGATATCTAATTTTGTTTGATGTCTTGCTTGTTATCTTTGAACTTGTCGAGAAATTCGAGCAAGGCATCCTAAAAAAAATAGATCAATGATGGACACTGTACGATGAGTTTATTTTGAAATCTCGCAAAGAAACTCTGATAGAATTCACACGCGTTTGTTCCACAATTTTTTTTTTAATCTCGCGAAGAAGCTCGGAAAGATTGTAGGCGGGATTGTTTGAATATTCTGTTTAAAAATGATGCGAAGATACTCAAAAGGATTTATTCGGGATTGAATACTACCCATCATTCATGCCTGGCTTTCCTGGTCTTTCTAATTTGCCGGAAATCTTGATCGATGATTTAGAGGGATCGAAGTTCTAAACCAAGACATTTTGAAAGATATCTAATTTTGTTGGATGTCTTGCTTGTTATCTTTGAGCTTGTCGAGAAATTCGAGCAAGGCATCCTAAAAAACAATACATCAATGATGGACACTGTACGATGAATGTATTTTTAAATCTCGCAAAGAAACTCTGATAGAATTCACACGCGTTTGTTCCACAATTTTTTTTTTTTTTTAATCTCGCGAAGAAGCTCGGATAGATTGTAGGCGGGATTGTTTGAAAATTTTATTTAAAAATGAAGCGAAGATACTCAAAAGGATTTTATTCGGGATTGAATACTACCCATCATTCATGCCTGGCTTTCCTGGTGTTTCTAGATTGCCGGAAATCTTGATCGATGATTTAGAGGGGTCGAAGTTCTAAACCAAGACATTTTGAAAGATATCTAATTTTGTTGGATGTCTTGCTTGTTATCTTTGAACTTGTCGAGAAATTCGAGCAAGGCATCCTAAAAAACAATACATCAATGATGGACACTGTACGATGAATTTATTTTAAAATCTCGCAAAGAAACTCTGATAGAATTCACACGCGTTTGTTCCACAATTTTTTTTTTTTTTTTTTAATCTCGCGAAGAAGCTCGGATAGATTGTAGGCGGGATTGTTTGAAAATTTTATTTAAAAATGAAGCGAAGATACTCAAAAGGATTTTATTCGGGATTGAATACTACCCATCATTCATACCTGGCTTTCTTGGTCTTTCTAATTTGCCGGAAATCTTGATCGATGATTTAGAGGGATCGAAGTTCTAAACCAAGACATTTTGAAAGATATCTAATTTTGTTGGATGTCTTGCTTGTTATCTTTGAACTTGTCGAGAAATTCGAGCAAGGTATCCTAAAAAAAATACATCAATGATGGACACTGTACGATGAGTTTATTTTGAAATCTCGCAAAGAAACTCTGATAGAATTCACACGCGTTTGTTCCACAATTTTTTTTTAATCTAGCGAAGAAGCTCGGATAGATTGTAGGCCGGATTGTTTAAATATTTTATTTAAAAATGATGCGAAGATACTCAAAAGGATTTTATTCGGGATTGAATCCTACCCATCATTCATGCCTGGCTTTCCTAGTCTTTCTAATTTGCCGGAAATCTTGTTTGATGATTTAGAGGGATCGATGTTCTAAACCAAGACATTTTGAAAGATATCTAATTTTGTTGGATGTCTTGCTTGTTATCTTTGAACTTGTCGTGAAATTCGAGCAAGGCATCCTAAAAAAGAATATATCAATGATGGACACTGTACGATGAATTTATTTTATAATCTCGCAAAGAAACTCGGATAGATTGTATGCGAGATTGTTTGAATATTTTATTTAAAAATGAAGCGAAGATACTCAAAAGGATTTTATTCGGGATTGAATACTACCCATCATTCATGCCTGGCTTTCCTGGTGTTTCTAATTTTCCGGAAATCTTGATCGATGATTTAGAGGGATCGAAGTTCTAAACCAAGACATTTTGAAAGATATCTAATTTTGTTTGATGTCTTGCTTGTTATCTTTGAACTTGTCGAGAAATTCGAGCAAGGCATCCTAAAAAAAAATAGATCAATGATGGACACTGTACGATGAGTTTATTTTGAAATCTCGCAAAGAAACTCTGATAGAATTCACACGCGTTTGTTCCACAATTTTTTTTTTTAATCTCGCGAAGAAGCTCGGAAAGATTGTAGGCGGGATTGTTTGAATATTCTGTTTAAAAATGATGCGAAGATACTCAAAAGGATTTTATTCGGGATTGAATACTACCCATCATTCATGCCTGGCTTTCCTGGTGTTTCTAATTTGCCGGAAATCTTGATCGATGATTTAGAGGGATCGAAGTTCTAAACCAAGACATTTTGAAAGATATCTAATTTTGTTGGATGTCTTGCTTGTTATCTTTGAGCTTGTCGAGAAATTCGAGCAAGGCATCCTAAAAAACAATACATCAATGATGGACACTGTACGATGAATTTATTTTTAAATCTCGCAAAGAAACTCTGATAGAATTCACACGCGTTTGTTCCACAATTTTTTTTTTTTTTTTAATCTCGCGAAGAAGCTCGGATAGATTGTAGGCGGGATTGTTTGAAAATTTTATTTAAAAATGAAGCGAAGATACTCAAAAGGATTTTATTCGGGATTGAATACTACCCATCATTCATACCTGGCTTTCCTGGTCTTTCTAATTTGCCGGAAATCTTGATCGATGATTTAGAGGGATCGAAGTTCTAAACCAAGACATTTTGAAAGATATCTAATTTTGTTGGATGTCTTGCTTGTTATCTTTGAACTTGTCGAGAAATTCGAGCAAGGCATCCTAAAAAACAATACATCAATGATGGACACTGTACGATGAATTTATTTCAAAATCTCGCAAAGAAACTCTGATAGAATTCATACGCGTTTGTTCGACAATTTTATTTTTTTTAATCTCGCGAAGAAGCTCGGATAGATTGTAGGCGGGATTGTTTGAATATTTTATTTAAAAATGAAGCGAAGATACTCAAAAGGATTTTATTCGGGATTGAATACTACCCATCACTCATGCCTGGCTTTCCTGATCTTTCTAATTTGCCGGAAATCTTGATCGATGATTTAGAGGGATTGAAGTTCTAAACCAAGACATTTTGAAAGATATCTAATTTTGTTGGATGTCTTGCTTGTTATCTTTGAACTTGTCGAGAAATTCGAGCAAGGCATCCTAAAAAAAAATACATCAATGATGGACACTGTACGATGAGTTTATTTTGAAATCTCGCAAAGAAACTCTGATAGAATTCACACGCGTTTGTTCCACAATTTTATTTTTTTAAATCTCGCGAAGAAGCTCGGATAGATTGTAGGCGGGATTGTTTGAATATTTTATTTAAAAATGAAGCGAAGTTACTCAAAAGGATTTTATTCGGGATTGAATACTACTCATCATTCATGCCTGGCTTTTCTGGTCTTTCTAATTTGTCGGAAATCTTGTTCGATGATTTAGAGGGATCGAAGTTCTAAACCAAGACATTTTGAAAGATATCTAATTTTGTTGGATGTCTTGCTTGTTATCTTTGAACTTGTCGAGAAATTCGAGCAAGGCATCCTAAAAAACAATACATCAATGATGGACACTGTACGATGAATTTATTTCAAAATCTCGCAAAGAAACTCTGATAGAATTCACACGCGTTTGTTCCACAATTTTATTTTTTTTAATCTCGCGAAGAAGCTCGGATAGATTGTAGGCGGGATTGTTTGAATATTTTATTAAAAAATGAAGCGAAGATACTCAAAAGGATTTTATTCGGGATTGAATACTACCCATCATTCATGCCTGGCTTTTCTGGTCTTTCTAATTTTTCGGAAATCTTGTTCGATGATTTAGAGGGATCGAAGTTCTAAACCAAGACATTTTGAAAGATATCTAATTTTGTTTGATGTCTTGCTTGTTATCTTTGAACTTGTCGAGAAATTCGAGCAAGGCATCCTAAAAAAAAATAGATCAATGATGGACACTGTACGATGAGTTTATTTTGAAATCTCGCAAAGAAACTCTGATAGAATTCACACGCGTTTGTTCCACAATTTGTTTTTTTAATCTCGCGAAGAAGCTCGGAAAGATTGTAGGCGGGATTGTTTGAATATTCTGTTTAAAAATGATGCGAAGATACTCAAAAGGATTTTATTCGGGATTGAATACTACCCATCATTCATGCCTGGCTTTCCTGGTGTTTCTAATTTGCCGGAAATCTTGATCGATGATTTAGAGGGATCGAAGTTCTAAACCAAGACATTTTGAAAGATATCTAATTTTGTTGGATGTCTTGCTTGTTATCTTTGAGCTTGTCGAGAAATTCGAGCAAGGCATCCTAAAAAACAATACATCAATGATGGACACTGTACGATGAATTTATTTTTAAATCTCGCAAAGAAACTCTGATAGAATTCACACGCGTTTGTTCCACAATTTTTTTTTTTTTTTTAATCTCGCGAAGAAGCTCGGATAGATTGTAGGCGGGATTGTTTGAAAATTTTATTTAAAAATGAAGCGAAGATACTCAAAAGGATTTTATTCGGGATTGAATACTACCCATCATTCATACCTGGCTTTCCTGGTCTTTCTAATTTGCCGGAAATCTTGATCGATGATTTAGAGGGATCGAAGTTCTAAACCAAGACATTTTGAAAGATATCTAATTTTGTTGGATGTCTTGCTTGTTATCTTTGAACTTGTCGAGAAATTCGAGCAAGGCATCCTAAAAAACAATACATCAATGATGGACACTGTACGATGAATTTATTTCAAAATCTCGCAAAGAAACTCTGATAGAATTCATACGCGTTTGTTCGACAATTTTATTTTTTTTAATCTCGCGAAGAAGCTCGGATAGATTGTAGGCGGGATTGTTTGAAAATTTTATTTAAAAAATGAAGCGAAGATACTCAAAAGGATTTTATTCGGGATTGAATACTACCCATCATTCATACCTGGCTTTCTTGGTCTTTCTAATTTGCCGGAAATCTTGTTCGATGATTTAGAGGGATCGAAGTTCTAAACCAAGACATTTTGAAAGATATCTAATTTTGTTGGATGTCTTGCTTGTTATCTTTGAACTTGTCGAGAAATTCGAGCAAGGTATCCTAAAAAAAATACATCAATGATGGACACTGTACGATGAGTTTATTTTGAAATCTCGCAAAGAAACTCTGATAGAATTCACACGCGTTTGTTCCACAATTTTTTTTTAATCTAGCGAAGAAGCTCGGATAGATTGTAGGCCGGATTGTTTAAATATTTTATTTAAAAATGATGCGAAGATACTCAAAAGGATTTTATTCGGGATTGAATCCTACCCATCATTCATGCCTGGCTTTCCTAGTCTTTCTAATTTGCCGGAAATCTTGTTTGATGATTTAGAGGGATCGATGTTCTAAACCAAGACATTTTGAAAGATATCTAATTTTGTTGGATGTCTTGCTTGTTATCTTTGAACTTGTCGAGAAATTCGAGCAAGGCATCCTAAAAAAGAATATATCAATGATGGACACTGTACGATGAATTTATTTTATAATCTCGCAAAGAAACTCGGATAGATTGTATGCGAGATTGTTTGAATATTTTATTTAAAAATGAAGCGAAGATACTCAAAAGGATTTTATTCGGGATTGAATACTACCCATCATTCATGCCTGGCTTTCCTGGTGTTTCTAATTTGCCGGAAATCTTGATCGATGATTTAGAGGGGTCGAAGTTCTAAACCAAGACATTTTGAAAGATATCTAATTTTGTTGGATGTCTTGCTTGTTATCTTTGAACTTGTCGAGAAATTCGAGCAAGGCATCCTAAAAAAAAATACATCAATGATGGACACTGTACGATGAGTTTATTTTGAAATCTCGCAAAGAAACTCTGATAGAATTCACACGCGTTTGTTCCACAATTTTATTTTTTTAAATCTCGCGAAGAAGCTCGGATAGATTGTAGGCGGGATTGTTTGAATATTTTATTTAAAAATGAAGCGAAGATACTCAAAAGGATTTTATTCGGGATTGAATACTACCCATCACTCATGCCTGGCTTTCCTGATCTTTCTAATTTGCCGGAAATCTTGATCGATGATTTAGAGGGATTGAAGTTCTAAACCAAGACATTTTGAAAGATATCTAATTTTGTTGGATGTCTTGCTTGTTATCTTTGAACTTGTCGAGAAATTCGAGCAAGGCATCCTAAAAAAAAATACATCAATGATGGACACTGTACGATGAGTTTATTTTGAAATCTCGCAAAGAAACTCTGATAGAATTCACACGCGTTTGTTCCACAATTTTATTTTTTTAAATCTCGCGAAGAAGCTCGGATAGATTGTAGGCGGGATTGTTTGAATATTTTATTTAAAAATGAAGCGAAGTTACTCAAAAGGATTTTATTCGGGATTGAATACTACCCATCATTCATGCCTGGCTTTTCTGGTCTTTCTAATTTGTCGGAAATCTTGTTCGATGATTTAGAGGGATCGAAGTTCTAAACCAAGACATTTTGAAAGATATCTAATTTTGTTGGATGTCTTGCTTGTTATCTTTGAACTTGTCGAGAAATTCGAGCAAGGCATCCTAAAAAAAAATAGATCAATGATGGACACTGTACGATGAATTTATTTCAAAATCTCGCAAAGAAACTCTGATAGAATTCATACGCGTTTGTTCGACAATTTTATTTTTTTTAATCTCGCGAAGAAGCTCGGATAGATTGTAGGCGGGATTGTTTGAAAATTTTATTTAAAAAATGAAGCGAAGATACTCAAAAGGATTTTATTCGGGATTGAATACTACCCATCATTCATACCTGGCTTTCTTGGTCTTTCTAATTTGCCGGAAATCTTGTTCGATGATTTAGAGGGATCGAAGTTCTAAACCAAGACATTTTGAAAGATATCTAATTTTGTTGGATGTCTTGCTTGTTATCTTTGAACTTGTCGAGAAATTCGAGCAAGGTATCCTAAAAAAAATACATCAATGATGGACACTGTACGATGAGTTTATTTTGAAATCTCGCAAAGAAACTCTGATAGAATTCACACGCGTTTGTTCCACAATTTTTTTTTAATCTAGCGAAGAAGCTCGGATAGATTGTAGGCCGGATTGTTTAAATATTTTATTTAAAAATGATGCGAAGATACTCAAAAGGATTTTATTCGGGATTGAATCCTACCCATCATTCATGCCTGGCTTTCCTAGTCTTTCTAATTTGCCGGAAATCTTGTTTGATGATTTAGAGGGATCGATGTTCTAAACCAAGACATTTTGAAAGATATCTAATTTTGTTGGATGTCTTGCTTGTTATCTTTGAACTTGTCGAGAAATTCGAGCAAGGCATCCTAAAAAAGAATATATCAATGATGGACACTGTACGATGAATTTATTTTATAATCTCGCAAAGAAACTCGGATAGATTGTATGCGAGATTGTTTGAATATTTTATTTAAAAATGAAGCGAAGATACTCAAAAGGATTTTATTCGGGATTGAATACTACCCATCATTCATGCCTGGCTTTCCTGGTGTTTCTAATTTGCCGGAAATCTTGATCGATGATTTAGAGGGGTCGAAGTTCTAAACCAAGACATTTTGAAAGATATCTAATTTTGTTGGATGTCTTGCTTGTTATCTTTGAACTTGTCGAGAAATTCGAGCAAGGCATCCTAAAAAAAAATACATCAATGATGGACACTGTACGATGAGTTTATTTTGAAATCTCGCAAAGAAACTCTGATAGAATTCACACGCGTTTGTTCCACAATTTTATTTTTTTAAATCTCGCGAAGAAGCTCGGATAGATTGTAGGCGGGATTGTTTGAATATTTTATTTAAAAATGAAGCGAAGATACTCAAAAGGATTTTATTCGGGATTGAATACTACCCATCACTCATGCCTGGCTTTCCTGATCTTTCTAATTTGCCGGAAATCTTGATCGATGATTTAGAGGGATTGAAGTTCTAAACCAAGACATTTTGAAAGATATCTAATTTTGTTGGATGTCTTGCTTGTTATCTTTGAACTTGTCGAGAAATTCGAGCAAGGCATCCTAAAAAAAAATACATCAATGATGGACACTGTACGATGAGTTTATTTTGAAATCTCGCAAAGAAACTCTGATAGAATTCACACGCGTTTGTTCCACAATTTTATTTTTTTAAATCTCGCGAAGAAGCTCGGATAGATTGTAGGCGGGATTGTTTGAATATTTTATTTAAAAATGAAGCGAAGTTACTCAAAAGGATTTTATTCGGGATTGAATACTACCCATCATTCATGCCTGGCTTTTCTGGTCTTTCTAATTTGTCGGAAATCTTGTTCGATGATTTAGAGGGATCGAAGTTCTAAACCAAGACATTTTGAAAGATATCTAATTTTGTTTGATGTCTTACTTGTTATCTTTGAACTTGTCGAGAAATTCGAACAAGGCATCCTAAAAAAAAATAGATCAATGATGGACACTGTACGATGAGTTTATTTTGAAATCTCGCAAAGAAACTCTGATAGAATTCACACGCGTTTGTTCCACAATTTTTTTTTTTAATCTCGCGAAGAAGCTCGGAAAGATTGTAGGCGGGATTGTTTGAATATTCTGTTTAAAAATGATGCGAAGATACTCAAAAGGATTTATTCGGGATTGAATACTACCCATCATTCATGCCTGGCTTTCCTGGTCTTTCTAATTTGCCGGAAATCTTGATCGATGATTTAGAGGGATCGAAGTTCTAAACCAAGACATTTTGAAAGATATCTAATTTTGATGGATGTCTTGCTTGTTATCTTTGAGCTTGTCGAGAAATTCGAGCAAGGCATCCTAAAAAACAATACATCAATGATGGACACTGTACGATGAATTTATTTTTAAATCTCGCAAAGAAACTCTGATAGAATTCACACGCGTTTGTTCCACAATTTTTTTTTTTTTTTAATCTCGCGAAGAAGCTCGGATAGATTGTAGGCGGGATTGTTTGAAAATTTTATTTAAAAATGAAGCGAAGATACTCAAAAGGATTTTATTCGGGATTGAATACTACCCATCATTCATACCTGGCTTTCCTGGTCTTTCTAATTTGCCGGAAATCTTGATCGATGATTTAGAGGGATCGAAGTTCTAAACCAAGACATTTTGAAAGATATCTAATTTTGTTGGATGTCTTGCTTGTTATCTTTGAACTTGTCGAGAAATTCGAGCAAGGTTCCTAAAAAAAATACATCAATGATGGACACTGTACGATGAGTTTATTTTGAAATCTCGCAAAGAAACTCTGATAGAATTCACACGCGTTTGTTCCACAATTTTTTTTTAATCTAGCGAAGAAGCTCGGATAGATTGTAGGCCGGATTGTTTAAATATTTTATTTAAAAATGATGCGAAGATACTCAAAAGGATTTTATTCGGGATTGAATCCTACCCATCATTCATGCCTGGCTTTCCTAGTCTTTCTAATTTGCCGGAAATCTTGTTTGATGATTTAGAGGGATCGATGTTCTAAACCAAGACATTTTGAAAGATATCTAATTTTGTTGGATGTCTTGCTTGTTATCTTTGAACTTGTCGAGAAATTCGAGCAAGGCATCCTAAAAAAAAATACATCAATGATGGACACTGTACGATGAGTTTATTTTGAAATCTCGCAAAGAAACTCTGATAGAATTCACACGCGTTTGTTCCACAATTTTATTTTTTTAAATCTCGCGAAGAAGCTCGGATAGATTGTAGGCGGGATTGTTTGAATATTTTATTTAAAAATGAAGCGAAGATACTCAAAAGGATTTTATTCGGGATTGAATACTACCCATCACTCATGCCTGGCTTTCCTGATCTTTCTAATTTGCCGGAAATCTTGATCGATGATTTAGAGGGATTGAAGTTCTAAACCAAGACATTTTGAAAGATATCTAATTTTGTTGGATGTCTTGCTTGTTATCTTTGAACTTGTCGAGAAATTCGAGCAAGGCATCCTAAAAAAAAATACATCAATGATGGACAATGTACGATGAGTTTATTTTGAAATCTCGCAAAGAAACTCTGATAGAATTCACACGCGTTTGTTCCACAATTTTATTTTTTTAAATCTCGCGAAGAAGCTCGGATAGATTGTAGGCGGGATTGTTTGAATATTTTATTAAAAAATGAAGCGAAGATACTCAAAAGGATTTTATTCGGGATTGAATACTACCCATCATTCATGCCTGGCTTTTCTGGTCTTTCTAATTTGTCGGAAATCTTGTTCGATGATTTAGAGGGATCGAAGTTCTAAACCAAGACATTTTGAAAGATATCTAATTTTGTTGGATGTCTTGCTTGTTATCTTTGAACTTGTCGAGAAATTCGAGCAAGGCATCCTAAAAAACAATACATCAATGATGGACACTGTACGATGAGTTTATTTTGAAATCTCGCAAAGAAACTCTGATAGAATTCACACGCGTTTGTTCCACAATTTTTTTTTTTAATCTCGCGAAGAAGCTCGGAAAGATTGTAGGCGGGATTGTTTGAATATTCTGTTTAAAAATGATGCGAAGATACTCAAAAGGATTTATTCGGGATTGAATACTACCCATCATTCATGCCTGGCTTTCCTGGTCTTTCTAATTTGCCGGAAATCTTGATCGATGATTTAGAGGGATCGAAGTTCTAAACCAAGACATTTTGAAAGATATCTAATTTTGTTGGATGTCTTGCTTGTTATCTTTGAGCTTGTCGAGAAATTCGAGCAAGGCATCCTAAAAAACAATACATCAATGATGGACACTGTACGATGAATTTATTTTTAAATCTCGCAAAGAAACTCTGATAGAATTCACACGCGTTTGTTCCACAATTTTTTTTTTTTTTTTAATCTCGCGAAGAAGCTCGGATAGATTGTAGGCGGGATTGTTTGAAAATTTTATTTAAAAATGAAGCGAAGATACTCAAAAGGATTTTATTCGGGATTGAATACTACCCATCATTCATACCTGGCTTTCCTGGTCTTTCTAATTTGCCGGAAATCTTGATCGATGATTTAGAGGGATCGAAGTTCTAAACCAAGACATTTTGAAAGATATCTAATTTTGTTGGATGTCTTGCTTGTTATCTTTGAACTTGTCGAGAAATTCGAGCAAGGCATCCTAAAAAACAATACATCAATGATGGACACTGTACGATGAATTTATTTCAAAATCTCGCAAAGAAACTCTGATAGAATTCATACGCGTTTGTTCGACAATTTTATTTTTTTTAATCTCGCGAAGAAGCTCGGATAGATTGTAGGCGGGATTGTTTGAATATTTTGTTTAAAAATGATGCGAAGATACTCCAAAGGATTTTATTCGGGATTGAATACTACCCATCATTCATGCCTGGCTTTTCTGGTCTTTCTAATTTGCCGGAAATCTTGTTCGATGATTTAGAGGGATCGAAGTTCTAAACCAAGACATTTTGAAAGATATCTAATTTTGTTGGATGTCTTGCTTGTTATCTTTGAACTTGTCGAGAAATTCGAGCAAGGTACCCTAAAAAAAATACATCAATGATGGACACTGTACGATGAGTTTATTTTGAAATCTCGCAAAGAAACTCTGATAGAATTCACACGCGTTTGTTCCACAATTTTTTTTTTAATCTAGCGAAGAAGCTCAGATAGATTGTAGGCCGGATTGTTTAAATATTTTATTTAAAAATGATGCGAAGATACTCAAAAGGATTTTATTCGGGATTGAATCCTACCCATCATTCATGCCTGGCTTTCCTAGTCTTTCTAATTTGCCGGAAATCTTGATCGATGATTTAGAGGCATCGAAGTTCTAAACCAAGACATTTTGAAAGATATCTAATTTTCTTGGATGTCTTGCTTGTTATCTTTGAGCTTGTCGAGAAATTCGAGCAAGGCATTCTAAAAAACAATACATCAATGATGGACACTGTACGATGAATTTATTTCAAAATCTCGCAAAGAAACTCTGATAGAATTCACACGCGTTTGTTCCACAATTTTATTTTTTTTAATCTCGCGAAGAAGCTCGGATAGATTGTAGGCGGGATTGTTTGAATATTTTATTAAAAAATGAAGCGAAGATACTCAAAAGGATTTTATTCGGGATTGAATACTACCCATCATTCATGCCTGGCTTTTCTGGTCTTTCTAATTTTTCGGAAATCTTGTTCGATGATTTAGAGGGATCGAAGTTCTAAACCAAGACATTTTGAAAGATATCTAATTTTGTTTCATGTCTTGCTTGTTATCTTTGAACTTGTCGAGAAATTCGAGCAAGGCATCCTAAAAAAAAATATATCAATGATGGACACTGTACGATGAGTTTATTTTGAAATCTCGCAAAGAAACTCTGATAGAATTCACACGCGTTTGTTCCACAATTTTTTTTTTTAATCTCGCGAAGAAGCTCGGAAAGATTGTAGGCAGGATTGTTTGAATATTCTGTTTAAAAATGATGCGAAGATACTCAAAAGGATTTATTCGGGATTGAATACTACCCATCATTCATGCCTGGCTTTCCTGGTCTTTCTAATTTGCCGGAAATCTTGATCGATGATTTAGAGGGATCGAAGTTCTAAACCAAGACATTTTGAAAGATATCTAATTTTGTTGGATGTCTTGCTTGTTATCTTTGAACTTGTCGAGAAATTCGAGCAAGGCATCCTAAAAAACAATACATCAATGATGGACACTGTACGATGAATTTATTTTTAAATCTCGCAAAGAAACTCTGATAGAATTCACACGCGTTTGTTCCACAATTTTTTTTTTTTTTTAATCTCGCGAAGAAGCTCGGATAGATTGTAGGCGGGATTGTTTGAAAATTTTATTTAAAAATGAAGCGAAGATACTCAAAAGGATTTTATTCGGGATTGAATACTACCCATCATTCATACCTGGCTTTCTTGGTCTTTCTAATTTGCCGGAAATCTTGATCGATGATTTAGAGGGATCGAAGTTCTAAACCAAGACATTTTGAAAGATATCTAATTTTGTTGGATGTCTTGCTTGTTATCTTTGAACTTGTCGAGAAATTCGAGCAAGGCATCCTAAAAAACAATACATCAATGATGGACACTGTACGATGAGTTTATTTTGAAATCTCGCAAAGAAACTCTGATAGAATTCACACGCGTTTGTTCCACAATTTTTTTTTTAAATCTCGCGAAGAAGCTCGGAAAGATTGTAGGCGGGATTGTTTGAATATTCTGTTTAAAAATGATGCGAAGATACTCAAAAGGATTTATTCGGGATTGAATACTACCCATCATTCATGCCTGGCTTTCCTGGTCTTTCTAATTTGCCGGAAATCTTGATCGATGATTTAGAGGGATCGAAGTTCTAAACCAAGACATTTTGAAAGATATCTAATTTTGTTGGATGTCTTGCTTGTTATCTTTGAGCTTGTCGAGAAATTCGAGCAAGGCATCCTAAAAAACAATACATCAATGATGGACACTGTACGATGAATTTATTTTTAAATCTCGCAAAGAAACTCTGATAGAATTCACACGCGTTTGTTGAACAATTTTTTTTTTTTTTTTAATCTCGCGAAGAAGCTCGGATAGATTGTAGGCGGGATTGTTTGAAAATTTTATTTAAAAATGAAGCGAAGATACTCAAAAGGATTTTATTCGGGATTGAATACTACCCATCATTCATACCTGGCTTTCCTGGTCTTTCTAATTTGCCGGAAATCTTGATCGATGATTTAGAGGGATCGAAGTTCTAAACCAAGACATTTTGAAAGATATCTAATTTTGTTGGATGTCTTGCTTGTTATCTTTGAACTTGTCGAGAAATTCGAGCAAGGCATCCTAAAAAACAATACATCAATGATGGACACTGTACGATGAATTTATTTCAAAATCTCGCAAAGAAACTCTGATAGAATTCACACGCGTTTGTTCGACAATTTTATTTTTTTTAATCTCGCGAAGAAGCTCGGATAGATTGTAGGCGGGATTGTTTGAATATTTTGTTTAAAAATGATGCGAAGATACTCCAAAGGATTTTATTCGGGATTGAATACTACCCATCATTCATGCCTGGCTTTTCTGGTCTTTCTAATTTGCCGGAAATCTTGTTCGATGATTTAGAGGGATCGAAGTTCTAAACCAAGACATTTTGAAAGATATCTAATTTTGTTGGATGTCTTGCTTGTTATCTTTGAACTTGTCGAGAAATTCGAGCAAGGTACCCTAAAAAAAAATACATCAATGATGGACACTGTACGATGAGTTTATTTTGAAATCTCGCAAAGAAACTCTGATAGAATTCACACGCGTTTGTTCCACAATTTTTTTTTAATCTAGCGAAGAAGCTCGGATAGATTGTAGGCGGGATTGTTTGAATATTTTATTTAAAAATGAAGCGAAGATACTCAAAAGGATTTTATTCGGGATTGAATCCTACCCATCATTCATGCCTGGCTTTCCTGGTGTTTCTAATTTGCCGGAAATCTTGATCGATGATTTAGAGGGATCGAAGTTCTAAACCAAGACATTTTGAAAGATATCTAATTTTGTTGGAGCTCTTGCTTGTTATCTTTGAACTTGTCGAGAAATTCGAGCAAGGCATCCTAAAGAACAATACGTCAATGATGGACACTGTACGATGAATTTATTTTATAATCTCGCAAAGAAACTCTGATAGAATTCACACGCGTTTGTTCGACAATTTTATTTTTTTTAATCTCGCGAAGAAGCTCGGTAAGATTGTAGGCGGGATTGTTTGAATATTTTGTTTAAAAATGATGCGAAGATACTCCAAAGGATTTTATTCGGGATTGAATACTACCCATCATTCATGCCTGGCTTTTCTGGCCTTTCTAATTTGCCGGAAATCTTGTTCGATGATTTAGAGGGATCGAAGTTCTAAACCAAGACATTTTGAAAGATATCTAATTTTGTTGGATGTCTTGCTTGTTATCTTTGAACTTGTCGAGAAATTCGAGCAAGGCATCCTAAAAAACAATACATCAATGATGGACACTGTACGATGAATTTATTTCAAAATCTCGCAAAGAAACTCTGATAGAATTCACACGCGTTTGTTCCACAATTTTATTTTTTTTAATCTCGCGAAGAAGCTCGGATAGATTGTAGGCGGGATTGTTTGAATATTTTATTAAAAAATGAAGCGAAGATACTCAAAAGGATTTTATTCGGGATTGAATACTACCCATCATTCATGCCTGGCTTTTCTGGTCTTTCTAATTTGTCGGAAATCTTGTTCGATGATTTAGAGGGATCGAAGTTCTAAACCAAGACATTTTGAAAGATATCTAATTTTGTTGGATGTCTTGCTTGTTATCTTTGAACTTGTCGAGAAATTCGAGCAAGGCATCCTAAAAAAGAATACATCAATGATGGACACTGTACGATGAATTTATTTTATAATCTCGCAAAGAAACTCGGATAGATTGTATGCGAGATTGTTTGAATATTTTATTTAAAAATGAAGCGAAGATACTCAAAAGGATTTTATTCGGGATTGAATACTACCCATCATTCATGCCTGGCTTTCCTGGTGTTTCTAATTTGCCGGAAATCTTGATCGATGATTTAGAGGGATCGAAGTTCTAAACCAAGACATTTTGAAAGATATCTAATTTTGTTGGATGTCTTGCTTGTTATCTTTGAACTTGTCGAGAAATTCGAGCAAGGCATCCTAAAAAACAATACATCAATGATGGACACTGTACGATGAATTTATTTTAAAATCTCGCAAAGAAACTCTGATAGAATTCACACGCGTTTGTTCCACATTTTTTTTTTTTTTTTAATCTCGCGAAGAAGCTCGGATAGATTGTAGGCGGGATTGTTTGAAATTTTATTTAAAAATGAAGCGAAGATACTCAAAAGGATTTTATTCGGGATTGAATACTACCCATCATTCATACCTGGCTTTCTTGGTCTTTCTAATTTGCCGGAAATCTTGATCGATGATTTAGAGGGATCGAAGTTCTAAACCAAGACATTTTGAAAGATATCTAATTTTGTTGGATGTCTTGCTTGTTATCTTTGAACTTGTCGAGAAATTCGAGCAAGGCATCCTAAAAAACAATACATCAATGATGGACACTGTACGATGAATTTATTTCAAAATCTCGCAAAGAAACTCTGATAGAATTTACACGCGTTTGTTCCACAATTTTATTTTTTTTAATCTCGCGAAGAAGCTCGGATAGATTGTAGGCGGGATTGTTTGAATATTTTATTAAAAAATGAAGCGAAGATACTCAAAAGGATTTTATTCGGGATTGAATACTACCCATCATTCATGCCTGGCTTTTCTGGTCTTTCTAATTTTTCGGAAATCTTGTTCGATGATTTAGAGGGATCGAAGTTCTAAACCAAGACATTTTGAAAGATATCTAATTTTGTTTGATGTCTTGCTTGTTATCTTTGAACTTGTCGAGAAATTCGAGCAAGGCATCCTAAAAAAAAAATAGATCAATGATGGACACTGTACGATGAGTTTATTTTGAAATCTCGCAAAGAAACTCTGATAGAATTCACACGCGTTTGTTCCACAATTTTTTTTTTAAATCTCGCGAAGAAGCTCGGAAAGATTGTAGGCGGGATTGTTTGAATATTCTGTTTAAAAATGATGCGAAGATACTCAAAAGGATTTATTCGGGATTGAATACTACCCATCATTCATGCCTGGCTTTCCTGGTCTTTCTAATTTGCCGGAAATCTTGATCGATGATTTAGAGGGATCGAAGTTCTAAACCAAGACATTTTGAAAGATATCTAATTTTGTTGGATGTCTTGCTTGTTATCTTTGAGCTTGTCGAGAAATTCGAGCAAGGCATCCTAAAAAACAATACATCAATGATGGACACTGTACGATGAATTTATTTTTAAATCTCGCAAAGAAACTCTGATAGAATTCACACGCGTTTGTTGAACAATTTTTTTTTTTTTTTAATCTCGCGAAGAAGCTCGGATAGATTGTAGGCGGGATTGTTTGAAAATTTTATTTAAAAATGAAGCGAAGATACTCAAAAGGATTTTATTCGGGATTGAATACTACCCATCATTCATACCTGGCTTTCCTGGTCTTTCTAATTTGCCGGAAATCTTGATCGATGATTTGGAGGGATCGAAGTTCTAAACCAAGACATTTTGAAAGATATCTAATTTTGTTGGATGTCTTGCTTGTTATCTTTGAACTTGTCGAGAAATTCGAGCAAGGCATCCTAAAAAACAATACATCAATGATGGACACTGTACGATGAATTTATTTCAAAATCTCGCAAAGAAACTCTGATAGAATTCACACGCGTTTGTTCGACAATTTTATTTTTTTTAATCTCGCGAAGAAGCTCGGATAGATTGTAGGCGGGATTGTTTGAATATTTTGTTTAAAAATGATGCGAAGATACTCCAAAGGATTTTATTCGGGATTGAATACTACCCATCATTCATGCCTGGCTTTTCTGGTCTTTCTAATTTGCCGGAAATCTTGTTCGATGATTTAGAGGGATCGAAGTTCTAAACCAAGACATTTTGAAAGATATCTAATTTTGTTGGATGTCTTGCTTGTTATCTTTGAACTTGTCGAGAAATTCGAGCAAGGTACCCTAAAAAAAAATACATCAATGATGGACACTGTACGATGAGTTTATTTTGAAATCTCGCAAAGAAACTCTGATAGAATTCACACGCGTTTGTTCCACAATTTTTTTTTAATCTAGCGAAGAAGCTCGGATAGATTGTAGGCGGGATTGTTTGAATATTTTATTTAAAAATGAAGCGAAGATACTCAAAAGGATTTTATTCGGGATTGAATCCTACCCATCATTCATGCCTGGCTTTCCTGGTGTTTCTAATTTGCCGGAAATCTTGATCGATGATTTAGAGGGATCGAAGTTCTAAACCAAGACATTTTGAAAGATATCTAATTTTGTTGGAGCTCTTGCTTGTTATCTTTGAACTTGTCGAGAAATTCGAGCAAGGCATCCTAAAGAACAATACGTCAATGATGGACACTGTACGATGAATTTATTTTATAATCTCGCAAAGAAACTCTGATAGAATTCACACGCGTTTGTTCGACAATTTTATTTTTTTTAATCTCGCGAAGAAGCTCGGTAAGATTGTAGGCGGGATTGTTTGAATATTTTGTTTAAAAATGATGCGAAGATACTCCAAAGGATTTTATTCGGGATTGAATACTACCCATCATTCATGCCTGGCTTTTCTGGCCTTTCTAATTTGCCGGAAATCTTGTTCGATGATTTAGAGGGATCGAAGTTCTAAACCAAGACATTTTGAAAGATATCTAATTTTGTTGGATGTCTTGCTTGTTATCTTTGAACTTGTCGAGAAATTCGAGCAAGGCATCCTAAAAAACAATACATCAATGATGGACACTGTACGATGAATTTATTTCAAAATCTCGCAAAGAAACTCTGATAGAATTCACACGTGTTTGTTCCACAATTTTATTTTTTTTAATCTCGCGAAGAAGCTCGGATAGATTGTAGGCGGGATTGTTTGAATATTTTATTAAAAAATGAAGCGAAGATACTCAAAAGGATTTTATTCGGGATTGAATACTACCCATCATTCATGCCTGGCTTTTCTGGTCTTTCTAATTTGTCGGAAATCTTGTTCGATGATTTAGAGGGATCGAAGTTCTAAACCAAGACATTTTGAAAGATATCTAATTTTGTTTGATGTCTTGCTTGTTATCTTTGAACTTGTCGAGAAATTCGAGCAAGGCATCCTAAAAAATAATACATCAATGATGGACACTGTACGATGAGTTTATTTTGAAATCTCGCAAAGAAACTCTGATAGAATTCACACGCGTTTGTTCCACAATTTTTTTTTTTTAATCTCGCGAAGAAGCTCGGATAGATTGTAGGCGGGATTGTTTGAATATTTTATTTAAAAATGAAGCGAAGTTACTATAAAGGATTTTATTCGGGATTGAATACTACCCATCACTCATGCCTGGCTTTCCTGATCTTTCTAATTTGCCGGAAATCTTGATCGATGATTTAGAGGGATTGAAGTTCTAAACCAAGACATTTTGAAAGATATCTAATTTTGTTGGATGTCTTGCTTGTTATCTTTGAACTTGTCGAGAAATTCGAGCAAGGCATCCTAAAAAAAAATACATCAATGATGGACTCTGTACGATGAGTTTATTTTGAAATCTCGCAAAGAAACTCTGATAGAATTCACACGCGTTTGTTCCACAATTTTATTTTTTTAAATCTCGCGAAGAAGCTCGGATAGATTGTAGGCGGGATTGTTTGAATATTTTATTAAAAAATGAAGCGAAGATACTCAAAAGGATTTTATTCGGGATTGAATACTACCCATCATTCATGCCTGGCTTTTCTGGTCTTTCTAATTTTTCGGAAATCTTGTTCGATGATTTAGAGGGATCGAAGTTCTAAACCAAGACATTTTGAAAGATATCTAATTTTGTTGGATGTCTTGCTTGTTATCTTTGAACTTGTCGAGAAATTCGAGCAAGGTATCCTAAAAAAAATACATCAATGATGGACACTGTACGATGAGTTTATTTTGAAATCTCGCAAAGAAACTCTGATAGAATTCACACGCGTTTGTTCCACAATTTTTTTTTAATCTCGCGAAGAAGCTCGGATAGATTGTAGGCCGGATTGTTTAAATATTTTATTTAAAAATGATGCGAAGATACTCAAAAGGATTTTATTCGGGATTGAATCCTACCCATCATTCATGCCTGGCTTTCCTAGTCTTTCTAATTTGCCGGAAATCTTGTTTGATGATTTAGAGGGATCGAAGTTCTAAACCAAGACATTTTGAAAGATATCTAATTTTCTTGGATGTCTTGCTTGTTATCTTTGAGCTTGTCGAGAAATTCGAGCAAGGCATTCTAAAAAACAATACATCAATGATGGACACTGTACGATGAATTTATTTTAAAATCTCGCAAAGAAACTCTGATAGAATTCACACGCGTTTGTTCCACAATTTTTTTTTTTTAATTTCGCGAAGAAGCTCGGATAGATTGTAGGCGGGATTGTTTGAAAATTTTATTTAAAAATGAAGCGAAGATATTCAAAAGGATTTTATTCGGGATTGAATACTACCCATCACTCATGCCTGGCTTTCCTGATCTTTCTAATTTGCCGGAAATCTTGATCGATGATTTAGAGGGATTGAAGTTCTAAACCAAGACATTTTGAAAGATATCCAATTTTGTTGGATGTCTTGCTTGTTATCTTTGAACTTGTCGAGAAATTCGAGCAAGGCATCCTAAAAAAAAATACATCAATGATGGACTCTGTACGATGAGTTTATTTTGAAATCTCGCAAAGAAACTCTGATAGAATTCACACGCGTTTGTTCCACAATTTTATTTTTTTAAATCTCGCGAAGAAGCTCGGATAGATTGTAGGCGGGATTGTTTGAATATTTTATTTAAAAATGAAGCGAAGTTACTAAAAAGGATTTTATTCGGGATTGAATACTACCCATCATTCATGCCTGGCTTTCCTGGTGTTTCTAATTTGCCGGAAATCTTGATCGATGATTTAGAGGGATCGAAGTTCTAAACCAAGACATTTTGAAAGATATCTAATTTTGTTTCATGTCTTGCTTGTTATCTTTGAACTTGTCGAGAAATTCGAGCAAGGCATCCTAAAAAACAATACATCAATGATGGACACTGTACGATGAATTTATTTCAAAATCTCGCAAAGAAACTCTGATAGAATTCACACGCGTTTGTTCCACAATTTTATTTTTTTTAATCTCGCGAAGAAGCTCGGATAGATTGTAGGCGGGATTGTTTGAATATTTTATTAAAAAATAAAGCGAAGATACTCAAAAGGATTTTATTCGGGATTGAATACTACCCATCATTCATGCCTGGCTTTTCTGGTCTTTCTAATTTTTCGGAAATCTTGTTCGATGATTTAGAGGGATCGAAGTTCTAAACCAAGACATTTTGAAAGATATCTAATTTTGTTTGATGTCTTGCTTGTTATCTTTGAACTTGTCGAGAAATTCGAGCAAGGCATCCTAAAAAAAAATAGATCAATGATGGACACTGTACGATGAGTTTATTTTGAAATCTCGCAAAGAAACTCTGATAGAATTCACACGCGTTTGTTCCACAATTTTTTTTTTAATCTGGCCAAGAAGCTCGGAAAGATTGTAGGCGGGATTGTTTGAATATTCTGTTTAAAAATGATGCGAAGATACTCAAAAGGATTTATTCGGGATTGAATACTACCCATCATTCATGCCTGGCTTTCCTGGTCTTTCTAATTTGCCGGAAATCTTGATCGATGATTTAGAGGGATCGAAGTTCTAAACCAAGACATTTTGAAAGACATCTAATTTTGTTGGATGTCTTGCTTGTTATCTTTGAGCTTGTCGAGAAATTCGAGCAAGGCATCCTAAAAAACAATACATCAATGATGGACACTGTACGATGAATTTATTTCAAAATCTCGCAAAGAAACTCTGATAGAATTCATACGGGTTTGTTCGACAATTTTATTTTTTTTAATCTCGCGAAGAAGCTCGGATAGATTGTAGGCGGGATTGTTTGAATATTTTGTTTAAAAATGATGCGAAGATACTCCAAAGGATTTTATTCGGGATTGAATACTACCCATCATTCATGCCTGGCTTTTCTGGTCTTTCTAATTTGCCGGAAATCTTGTTCGATGATTTAGAGGGATCGAAGTTCTAAACCAAGACATTTTGAAAGATATCTAATTTTGTTGGATGTCTTGCTTGTTATCTTTGAACTTGTCGAGAAATTCGAGCAAGGCATCCTAAAAAACAATACATCAATGATGGACACTGTACGATGAATTTATTTCAAAATCTCGCAAAGAAACTCTGATAGAATTTACACGCGTTTGTTCCACAATTTTATTTTTTTTTATCTCGCGAAGAAGCTCGGATAGATTGTAGGCGGGATTGTTTGAATATTTTATTAAAAAATGAAGCGAAGATACTCAAAAGGATTTTATTCGGGATTGAATACTACCCATCATTCATGCCTGGCTTTTCTGGCCTTTCTAATTTGCCGGAAATCTTGTTCGATGATTTAGAGGGATCGAAGTTCTAAACCAAGACATTTTGAAAGATATCTAATTTTGTTGGATGTCTTGCTTGTTATCTTTGAACTTGTCGAGAAATTCGAGCAAGGCATCCTAAAAAACAATACATCAATGATGGACACTGTACGATGAATTTATTTCAAAATCTCGCAAAGAAACTCTGATAGAATTCACACGCGTTTGTTCCACAATTTTATTTTTTTTAATCTCGCGAAGAAGCTCGGATAGATTGTAGGCGGGATTGTTTGAATATTTTATTAAAAAATGAAGCGAAGATACTCAAAAGGATTTTATTCGGGATTGAATACTACCCATCATTCATGCCTGGCTTTTCTGGTCTTTCTAATTTGTCGGAAATCTTGTTCGATGATTTAGAGGGATCGAAGTTCTAAACCAAGACATTTTGAAAGATATCTAATTTTGTTGGATGTCTTGCTTGTTATCTTTGAACTTGTCGAGAAATTCGAGCAAGGCATCCTAAAAAAGAATACATCAATGATGGACACTGTACGATGAATTTATTTTATAATCTCGCAAAGAAACTCGGATAGATTGTATGCGAGATTGTTTGAATATTTTATTTAAAAATGAAGCGAAGATACTCAAAAGGATTTTATTCGGGATTGAATACTACCCATCATTCATGCCTGGCTTTCCTGGTGTTTCTAATTTGCCGGAAATCTTGATCGATGATTTAGAGGGATCGAAGTTCTAAACCAAGACATTTTGAAAGATATCTAATTTTGTTGGATGTCTTGCTTGTTATCTTTGAACTTGTCGAGAAATTCGAGCAAGGCATCCTAAAAAACAATACATCAATGATGGACACTGTACG